>PVLD010002477.1:0-63285 GCA_004027595.1 Dinomys branickii
GCTGCCCGGTTTGGCGCAGTTTGTCCCAGTAGCGCGTTCTCTGTCAGGTTCAGGAGCTGAAGCCGTTCTTCCCTCCGCACTCGCTCTCTCGGCTGGTCGTCTTCTTCCCGGAAGTCCTCATTTCTGTCTTCATATTGCTATATTTCATTGTTTGGGTGGTAATCCTCTGGGAGGTTCTCTCTCTGCTGCCTACCCGGTCGCCATCTTCCCGGAAGTTCTACATGATAGTTCTTAATTCTATTTTTTAACCTTATTTCCTGCCTCTCCTGGACCCCTTCATTTACATATATATGTATATATATACTTTTTTATGCATGTTTATAGTACACG
The DNA here is from genome assembly GCA_004027595.1 of Dinomys branickii. Lineage (NCBI taxonomy): Eukaryota > Metazoa > Chordata > Mammalia > Rodentia > Dinomyidae > Dinomys > Dinomys branickii. Next base: position 331 of record PVLD010002477.1, read on the forward strand.
ATGATTTCATTCCTTGTAGGAACTTGGTACACATACACAGCACTTCACAATCTCCCCCCCTTTTTTTCTTTTTAAATCTTACTGCGCTCCATTCACTCCAAAGTGTTATTTCCTATTAGCTCTATCTTTTAATGAAGTGTAGTGTGCTTAAAAGTGTCCTGAGAATAGAAACTACAATACTTTTTCCTTTACCTGTTTTATCTGCTTTTTATTTTTTTTTTTTTATTTTTTTTATGGGATCTCACTATGTAGTTCAGGCTGGCCTTGAACTCACTATATAGCCTAGCCTGGCCTCGAATTCATGGTGATCCTCCTGCCTCAGCCTCTTGAATGCTGGATTACAGATGTGTGCCTCCATGCCTGGCCTTATCTGCTTTTTTTAAAAAAGTATTAACTTTTAAATCAGGATTTTGTTTTGCTTTTGTCATTAGGATGCCAGTGATAATTCTTGTTTTGCTGTGTACATCAGCACCACCGTAATAGCCACCTCCGATTGATTTACTGTGCCAATGCATTACAGTGCCCATTGCTTTTACATAGACTATGAACGTTTGGTGGAACAACCCTCTTTACAGATGGGGAAACCTGAGGTTTACAGTGTTTGACTGTCTTGACCAAAGCTACATGATTACTAAGTGGTAAAGCTGTAATATGAACCTGCGTCTTACTCCAAAATCCTTCTTAATGCACTTTGCACCTCTTATAAAATGGGAAGATTATTGATGTTACTAATGTGTATTAATACTTTAACTCCTTAATGCTCATAGGCTCACGAAGTAGATACTGTCTTCAATTTGTAGATGAGAAAATGGAACCCTAAAGGGGGCCGTAATTTGATCGGTTTTACCCAGGCCCTGGATGGGAAGAGCCTGCTGTGAAAGCCAGGCTTTTATGCAGCCATGCGCTGCTTTCTGTGTCATGGTCAAGTTGGCCTTAACGTTTGTTTGAAATGATAACATCCTATGTGTGAATTTTTTTGAACCTACTGTTCATGTCCTTCGGCAAAAATATTTTTAAATTGCAGAAAAGGATGAAGCTAATGTCTCTTATTAATCTCAGCGCTTAATTTTAGGAAAGAAGTTATAGCAAATATTATATTAGCAATACGGTACTACTTAAGGATTATACCTTTTCCTTTTGTGCTTTGGAGGAGTAATGGGAATGTGGCTAGGAATTCTGTGGGAGGAAGAAGATAACTAAGATCTTCAGTTAGGGATTTGTACAGTGTTAATGAGTTTCATCTCTTTCTGTCTCTTCTCTGACATACCCATTTTATTAATAATTAATAGTTTATACTTTGGAATTAAGAATTTAGATCTTTTTATTTTAAAAATTAAAAAACTGACAAAACAACAATAAAGACAAAATCAAAACAACACAACACAAAAACAACAAAAACTATATATGACCTCAAGACAAAATGATAGAAATTTCCAGTGGTTGCTTTGTTACTGTTATCTTCAACAAAGTTGCTCAGTCCATTAGACATAAGAGTGTAAGACTGATCAAACAATTTAAGAATGTATACTTTGTTGGCTCATAGACTCCTAAAAAATTGCATTATTAGAATGGACCTTTGTCCCAGAAGATAGTTACATGTGTACATAAATTTGTATTTTTTTTTTCAGGAATTTGTGAATCAAGTTATATCATATTATTTCTTAAGAAAAATATATTTACTGTATTTGGAATTAAATTTATAGTTCCTTCTGCTAAATATTTTTTTCTCAAATAATAATATAGATTAGACTAGTTTATAACAAACGAATTACCACCTAGTGCTTGAATGCGCTTACCAAGGGTGAGATAGACAGCAGCTTCAGATTGTAGCCTCATGTATCACTTCCACAATAGGGTTTCACGGTGTCAAAAAAGAACAAAGTACTTTTCTGTTGTCGTCCTCCGTGCTGTCATCACTTTCAAACACTTGCTAAATGTTATGGACTGTCGCTGCTAGACGCAGACATGCACAGCCATATACACAGAGACTCATTAGGTCATTTATAAGCAGTTTTTATAGATAAAGCATAGTTTTTCTTTTTAGTTATTTCTTAAGGGAACTGAATTATCTTATTTTCAATGAGATCACATTCCCTAGTAGTGATAGCTTCCTCTCTGCCTTCTCTCCTACCTGAAGAAATGTTAATGACAGTTTAGCAGAAGTCTGCCCTTCTCCAAGCCAGTACTGATAAGACAAGTTCAGCCGCAAGTTAGGGTGGGAGGTGCACTTGGGTCGTGTGGTTTCCCAGTGCACAGATGGTGACTTTTTGGTACCATCTGTTCACCATTTCCTCACAGTCATTTATAAGTTCTTCCCCTCCATGAGGGCTGAATAGAAAAAGTACCAAGACTTAGTTTTTTTAAAGTTCCTGAAAGTTAGCTGCTCTTTCCTCTCACCTTTTTGTATTATTCAGTAAAGGTTATGGCTCTTTCTAAATTTTCCTGTCACTAGCTTATATAGATCCTTGCTTTATACATCTTGGTGCTAAGTACTGTACAATTCGCAAGTAACAGAAGAACAACATTTCGTTCAGTCGATTGTGTCTGCTTGAAAAAAATCTCAATCTGTTCTTGTTCTTTTCTTTTCCTTCCTTTAACTTTGTAGACAAAACTGAAATAGTCTCTTTTCTCCTTGTGATTAAAGGCCACTATTCTTGCATCAAGCACCTGCTACTCTTCCCTCTTGATATTAAACAGATGAAGAGGTAATAGTTGGAACAGCCCTGCCGTGTGCAGAACGAAGAACGCTAGAGGCTGGCAGCACACTAGTTCCTGACCTTGGCAAATCCGTTTTAAAATTTTCTTCGGGTGCTTTTTGACCTCTTCATCTTCAGGCAGGATCTGATCTTTGTTTCCTGGAGAGGAGGGAAGATTCACTTTAGCCTATGTAACTGTCACGTTGTGATGCACAAATAGTCACAGGAGAATTCTGATTTCTAACTAAGTAGAAGATGCAACAGTAAAAAGACAGAATGGTGCAGTTGCCGTTGTCTAATGGACTTACTTTTTAAAAGTTCAGGACTATTAAGACAAATAAAGTAAAGCATTTCCTTAAATACTGTGTTTTAGAATTACTTGCCCGTGTTGTTTCTTGGGTGGGACTGTTTCTTTGATTCTATAGAACAGTGAGGCTTCTGATTTTTCTCTAGTCAGGTATTTTTTCCACCTTAGTCCTTATGTTATTGAGTATGTTATAATTTTTTATATGTATGACCATTGCTGTGAATGATGTTTTGCTCTGAATTGCAGAATAACTTTGCCTTAGCTGGGTGTGGTAGTGCACACCTGTAATCCCAGCACTCAGGAGGCCAAGGCAGGAGGATCGCCATGAGTTCAAGGCCAACCTGGACTACATAGTGAGTTCAAGGCCATTTTAAAGTATCTAGTGGACCGTGTCTCAAAAAACCAACAAACCAAATAATGTTGCTTTTTAAATTATTATTACTATTATTATTTTTGGTAATGGGGATTGAGCCCCAGGGGTCTTCTACCAGTGAGCTACCTCTCCAATCCCTTTTAAATTTTGAGATAAGATCTTGGGAAATGGCTCCTGCTGGCCTCACCTTTTGAGTAGCTATGATTATAAGCCTGAGCCACAATGCCCAGCTATAATATTTGTATTTTAATATTTATGTCTGTGTGTGTGTACTGGGGACTGAACTCAGAGCCTTCAGACTGAGCTACATTCCCAGCCCTTCTTCTTATATTTTATTTTGAGACAGCGCCTCACTAAGTCACTGCAGTGCCAGGGCGGGGCTCAAACTTTTGATCCAACTGTCTCAGCCTTCCAGAGTGTGTTGGGGTTATCGGCATGTGCCACTCTGCCTTTCTTTATATTAGCCAAGTTTTCAGCCTGTACCAACTTTTCTTCTTGGGCAGTACTGGCGGTTGTGCGTGTGAGGCAGGTATTCTACCCCTGCGTGACACCTCAGCCCATCTGTACTTTATTTTGACAGAGGATCTTGCCAGGTTGCTTATCCCGGCCTTGGATGTTCACTCCAATTGCCTCAGCCTTTGTGTAGCTGTGACTAGGCATGTGGCTAAACCATCCATTTTATTTATATTTCCAAAGGAAGAATTATAGTGCCTGCAGGTTATATACTGTTTTATGGATTCTAAGAGTCAGTGAAACCTTGAACATATATGATAAAAATTATTTAAAAATTGAAGTAGATTGCTGTGGGTATTTTACATACTTTCATAAGCCTCACTGTGTCCCTACCTTGGATTTGGTTGTTAAAATGTAAGAAATCAGGTTATAAGTGTACATGCTCTTAGAATGGCCTGAAGGTCTGGTTCTGAAGGCCTAGTTTGGGTTAGGCATGGGGGTCACTATTTACTCTGACTGATTATTTGGTCATGTTGTTCTCAGTAGGGTAATTGTGGCCTTTAATTTAGAATGGCTATAAGGTAACCTTAAGAAGGGGATAATGTCTATTGTTCAGAATCGATATGTAGCTGATGTGATATTATTTATAGTCTTTAGGATATGTAGGTGGATGTTGAAGTTTGATGACCAAGTTTCATAGTCATATAATTCTCATTCTTTTCTTTTAAAATTGCTTTTAATGGCATATCACTTTTCTTTACCTCTCTGTCCAGGCTTTCAGGTGTAGCACTCAAAACGGATAGTTTTTCTCTTTAAGGGAAGATCATATACTGGGGGAGAAATTTCAAGGTACAATTTGTAATGATTTAACATCGTATGTGTGTGTTTTGTTTGCTTTTTGCTCTGGGGTTTTTGTTTTTTTTGCTTTGAGCATAGCATACTGTCCTGTGTGCATTATTTCATCAGGTCATTAAGTCTATCATCAGCTCATTTAGTGCCTTTATGCAAATTAAAGATAAAACCACTGAAGAAGATGTAATGCTTGAAGAGCAGTGCAACTGGATTTCGCTCTTCCCCACCCTCAGCTCTTGGGCAGCAAATAGCATGCATGGTGCAAATTTACATCCTAAACATTGTACTAATTCGGATTTGTATTGAAAAGTTCATTATAGCAAAAGTAGCTCATATGAAAAAGATAAAGTTTTTGCTCCAAATGTTGTACAGTATTATTGTATTTAATGCTGTACGTTACACTTTATTGGCTGAATAGCCAGTTATATATATATATATATATATATATATATATATACTTCATTTTGAATTTAAAAATATTAGGTATTTCCTATAACATTCATACCATAGTTAAATATGTTAGCAGGTTGTGCACTCAATAGTCCAACGATTTATAAACTTAGGAGTTCTAGAAGTCTTATAATAAACTTTTGGTTTTTTCCTGCTTCCTCAGGTACTTTGGTCAGGAAAACCATATGGTTCATCTCGAAGTATCGTAAGGAAAATTGGCACTAACTTATCTCTGATCCAGTGTCCAAGAGTTCAGTTCCAGGTACTATATTTTATGTATTATAGATTTTAATATTTATAGGATGGTTTTAAAAGTACTTTGCTGACTTTGAAACTTTTCTATATTGATACCATTATCAATAAAGTAAGAGGAATAACAAACGAAAGTCAAGTCTAATTTTAGTTCCTCTGTGATTATATAAGATCTTTAAGACATTTATCCTTCTTAAAATACTTATGTGCAGATTTAGAAGCATATGATAAACTAAGCCATTGTTAATTCTCAGGTGACCTCAAACCCAGGCCTTTGGGTGCTAAGGTATTAATGTTACGTCTTTCTCCTTGGGCAGCTACTCAATTCTGCTGGTTTCTAGATGTCTCTGTGGATGCTAAGTAAGTTTTCTCCATCACTGGGTTCAGACTCAGCATTAAATGTTCCACTGCTTTACAATGGCAGTGTCAAAATAAAAAATAATTGTAGTTCTCTGCATGAAGTGAGAGTCAACCACTGAGTTAGAGTACTTCTGCAGGATCAAGTCTTAGCATTCTCTTTTAGTACCAACTCAGAAGTACCTCTACTCTTCGCTTGGAGACATTACTATATTCCTTTTTGTGCTCTTGTGTCTTATTATAGTTAGACATCATATGAACTTGTTTTGTTTTTAGTAATTTTCTGTGACAATAATAGGACAACATAATTCAGTTCACCACTTAATAATGTAAAGTTCAACAGAGGTCTCTACTATCTTTAAGTAATAGACTAGCTCATAGAGATGTGGAAGATGTACAATACTGAACTCATTATTTAGAAGCTCACATATGCCAGGCATGTGCGACACATGCTTATTTGGTAGGGCATCATGCTCATAAATCACTCTTCCTGGTAGATGAAGATGAAGATTTCTTTCTAAATATGGGGTTAAATAGGCTTTTTTTTTTAAAAAGATTAACAAGGTTGTTCGTTGCTGTGTTCATAATCCTGCTTACACATTGGCTGGCTAAAGCTTCATGAGTCGGTATAGAAATTAACAAATTGGAACTTTCCAAAAGTAATTTTTAAAAATCAAACTCCAGGCTTTTTAATGATCAAAATGAAATCTATGGTAGTAAGTCAAATCATTCCTCAGAATTCAGTTCATTTAAATACAGATTACTGTTCGCTTTACTTGCCAGTTTTCTTCAGATGACTGTTGTATTAACTAACGCTTAACATTTTCTGATTGCTCAGTTCCATTAAAATTTTGTTTCTGTTGCTTTGGGTATAGCTCAGTGGTAGAGGGCTTACTTAACATGAATGAGACTGGATTTGATCCCCAGTGCTACCAAAAAGTTTTATTTTATTTATTTTATCTATTTAACCTTCTAATTGCTAGAGAACTTGTGTTCTCATAGCTGCAGGCATGTAAAAGATTTACATGGAGATTTCTAATATTTTTGGTTGCAATTAAAGTCTTCTTTGACAGTCAGTGGGTCAAAGCCTACAGCTGTGTACATTTACCGGGGGGGGGGATGCTCTGTCTGTTTTTTTGTTTTGTTTTGTTATTTACCTTTTTGCAGTGCTGGGGATCAAATCCAGACCTCGAGCTTGCTAGGCAAGTGCTGTCTCTGCCACTGAGCTACATCCCCAGTGCCAAAATAAATTAAAAATAATTTTCTAAAATTAATTTTTATTATTACATGTTTATAGTACATGATTACATTCATTTTGGGGAGTTGAAATATGTTCCTAACACATGCTAATTCCTTTTATGTAGCCTTCCCCTCCCTCATTTCCAAAATAAATTTTTAAAAAAGTGTTCACATTGTCTAGAAACATTAGTGCCCAAGTCTGACCTGTGATGTTTGAGTGTTAGTACCTGAGTGTGCGCTGTTGTTTAGCTGAGTACGCCAGCTTCCCGAATGGTGTTCTTTACACAGGCACCCCCCGGCCAGCTGGTGTCATTGAAGGTCACTATGTCAAAATGCAGAAATTCTACTTTCAGTTTTTTGCCATTTTAAGAATTTGTAGAAAAACAGGTAAATAAATTCTACGCAAATGAAAGCTAGAGATTATTATATTACTATGTTGCTTTTAAGAATACATGTTTTATATTTGGCTCTAAAGGCAGGCTAGTTAAATGTACTGAGTTAAATGTACCTTCTTGGCAGGGAATCCTAGTTCATAGTAACAGTGTGTTTATTTTATGAAAAGTCACATGAGGAAAAAGATCTAATATTTTTATTTTAAGTGTTTAAACTTTTGCACATTTTTAAGTTGGCCCCTTGCAACCACAAGTTCTATATTAATTATCTGAGGTTCCAAAATACTTCAGAAAGTTGCCTTTCCTGATCATGTACGTTTGTTCTTGTCAGTATTTCCTAATACAGTGTAGTAATTATTTATATAGCATTTTCATGTAAGTGATCAGAGATGATTGAAAGTATGTGGGAGGACTTGTGTAATTTATGTGCCAGTGCTATTTAGCATTTGCGTACAAGGGGCTTAAGTATTATGTGGTGAGGTTGGTATGGGTGGGAAGGCTGAATGTCCCGGACACCAGTCTTTACTAATACAGGATATAATTTAATTTTAAGCATTTTATGGAATGACTGTTTCCTTAGTATAGTTTTACATTAATTAGACTGTTTGTGAGATAAGTAAATATTGCTGTAGTAAGCTTTGTAAAATTACAATTAAAATTTAGGTAAATTTTTTCCAATGTTAAAGTGAACTTTTGAAAACCAGTAAAAATGTAATGCTGCACCACGTTTCCTGTGTCTTTTCTTGTCCTTTTCTTTTCTGCTGACTGTAGCTATAGAACAGGACCCTGCCGGGAAGGAGCCGTGAGTGGTTCTGGCTCCACACTTCCTGCCGGTCGCCCACGTGTGTCAGGCGGAGTCTGAACTGCGCTCCCGGGAGCCTCTCGTTTTCACACCTCTTGTCACTGTCACTCCACTTTGGCTGGCCTTGGATGAATGGATTGTCCTGGAAATTGTCCTTCCTATTTCCTGCTTTCTTTACTCTCTGAATATTCTCCGCAGCAACTGAAATGGTCTTAAAAAACTGTTTTTGTCAGTTTCACTTTTTGTATGACTTACACTTAAATGACAATTCTTGTTTGGTGAAGGAAGGTGTCACCTAGGAGGGGTGCGGATGGGTCTTGACAGTGCGTATGATTGCTATTTTCGTCTCACTGAGCACATGTTCAGAGTACAGTATTCTAAGTGTATTTAATGCTTGTATAAGGTTGCAAACTAATGCCTAGTTTTTTTTATGTTTTAAGGAGTATGAAGCAACATCCATAGATAATGTATAGGGTACAGATGTAAAATTGAGAAACATGTTTGATCCTTCTTTTTTTTTAAATTTTTAATTTTTTTGTCTTTTTGAGACTGGGTCTCTCTCTGCAGTTCAGGCTGACTTGAGCTTACTTTGTAGTGCAGGCTGGTCTCAAACTCACAACGATTCTCCTGCCTTAGCTTCCAGAGTGCTGGGATTACAGGTGTGCGCCACCACAACTGGCTAAATTATTATTTAAGAGACCCTGAAAATTAGTTAACTTATATCTGTGACCTTTTTTTTTTTTTTTCTTGTGGGACTGGGGATTGAACAAGGGCTTCTGCACTAAGCTATCTCCATCTCTTTTTATTTTTTATTTTGAGACAGGATCTCACTAAGTCACTCAAGGCTGGGCTCAAACTTGAGATTCTCCTACTTCAGCCCCAGAGTGCTAGGATCATAGGCATGTGCCACTGCAGCCAACTTGAGTGTGTCCTGGTAAAGTAGTATATTGGTTCCTTTTATTAATATTTTAGAAGAAGCAAGCAATTTTTGTAACTGTGGGAAATATAGTCAAAACTAGACTTCGTCTATGACCTATCAGATAGTAACTGTTGTAGAACAAAATTTTCTTTTCTAGTATTTTTTTGGGTACCAGGAATGGAACTTAGGACCTTGCACTTGCCAGGTAGGCACTTGTGTCGTTGAGCTATATCCCCAGCCCCAAATTTTCTTTTCTAAACAGCAAATTTTCTTTTCTAATCAGAGTGACCATCGTAAGGCAACACCTAAGAAAGGTGTGATTTGGCTTTTAACCGCATATGTGTGTGTGTTGTGGTGCTGGGGTCTGCAAGTAAAAGCACTCGCCACTAAGCCACACTCTTAGCCCCAGGTTTTAATCTTACAACTTCAGTCACATGTTGCTAGAGAGCCAATTAAATAGCATCTCACCTCTCTTTAGTAGAGTGCAGGGTCTTTCCTGCTAGGGATCTGCACATAAGCCATGTCTTGGTTACTTTTTTCTCATTGCTGAGACAAAATACCCAGCACCCAAAATGAAGGAAGGAAAGGTTTATTTAGCTTACAGTTTGTGTAGGTCTCAGTCCATACTTGGCTGGTTCAGAGGCAGAGTGGCATATGGCAGAGGGCAAACTGTTCAGGACAGCAGAACACAGCAAAAGCAACCAGCAAAAGGGAAGAATGGCTGCAAGCAGCCTCTTTTTCTCCCTTACCTTGTGAACAGGCTATCCCCACCCAGGGGATGTGTAGCTCTCACACAATCTCCATTCCTCTTCCACAGGCTCAGGATGTGTACAAAGTAAGGACCTTGCCTTCTTGCTGAATCACTCAGCCAAATCTCTAGACTCCCTATGTTGATACAATGTATCAACCATAGCAAGCCACTTAGAAGAATCTCCTTTTTAAAAAAATTTTAACAGTGTGATAGGATTATCAAGGTACTAGTCTGTTTTCAGTCATGTGTAGGAATAGCTTGAGATTATGACACTCAGTTATGTTACTTAGGTTGTATAAAATACCCATTTGCTAAATATCTGTTTGGATAACTTTCTGAAATACATAAAATACATAGTGAAAAGTACAAAAGCTTTTTGCACTTTGTTTATAAATCTTTTTTTTTTTTTTTGATACAGGGTTTCTCTATGTAGTTTAGGCTGGGTTTGAATTTACTGTGTAGCTAGCCCAGGCTCTCCTGGAACTGGAAGAGATACTCCTGCCTTGGCCTTGGGAGTGCTACACTACAAGCACATTCTACCACACCCAGCTGTTTGCTTATTTATTTAAAAGTACTTTTTCCTCCTCAGACTACAGATTATACATAACTTCTATTGCATATAAAATGTTAATGTTTTGAAATCTTTCCATCATAATCTAATTTCAATCTAATTTTAGGTATTTTTGTTTTGCTTGGATTTTTGGGGGGGTAGTGGTTAGATTGTTTAAGTCTCTATGGATATATGGATATATGTTTTCTTTGCCTCTCTGCTTATCCTTCCCTAAAGCTACAGTTTGTTTGTTTATTTATTTATTTTTGAGACAGGGTTTCCCTATGACAGTTCAGGCTGGCCTTGACTGAGTGATCTTCCTGCCTCAGCTTCCCAAGTGGTGGAATTACAAATGTGTGCCACCATGCTTCTTGTATTTATTTCAAAATACGATTTCCTTCATCCATGTGTTTAGTTTGAGTTTACTAAATTCTCTTCTACTGTTCTTTATTTTTGTTCTTTAATACTGTGGAAACGCGAGAGATTTAGGGGGTTAAACATATTTTTTTTGCTTGGCATGGGACTACATGACTGTAATCCTAGCACTTAGAAGGCTGAGGCAGAAGTGTTACCATGATTTTGAGGACAGCCTGGGCTACAAAGTGAGTTCAAAACACGTCTGTGTTACATAGCGAGACCTTGTCTAACAAAAAAAAGACTAACTCGTAAAATAAAAAGTTAAATTGTAGTTCACATGCTATCGTGGACAATATACAATAGGGTATGACTAGTGATTTCTTTCATGGAGACTTGCAAAGGAGCTGGTAGAAAATTTCTGGGTGTTTGTCGTACCAGAGCTGTTTAAGTGAATAAAAATGTGGTGTCGGAGGAAGGACTTTCCCTGTTTGTAACTTACAGCTTACTAGCCATGTGACAGAGTGGAATTCCAGCCACGCAGGAGAGGGTGCAGTGGCGTCTTTTGCTGATGTCGCCTGGGTAGCCACAGAAGGCGGAGAGTTCTCAACGAGGCTCAGGTAAGTTTAGACGGCTGCTGAGAGCTCAGCTACAGTGTCTGCTACATTACAGCTTTTAAGGATAATTTGCAGTGCTTCCTTTTAATAGCCTAATTTTGTGCTGTAGTAATTCATCCCTTTTTCTTGATCTGTCTTTTTTTCTTTTCACTTTTAACAGTCAGTTGTAAGTTTTTAGGGACATATAATTGTGTCTCATATCCAGCCCTTCGGAAGTTTATGTTCTAGTGTGAGAGACTAGAAAGAACTATCATAGCATGTTAAGCACAGTAATTATTGTGGTCCCCTTGGCAGAGGAATCCAACTAGATGAGGGCAGAAGTCTTACAGAGTGTTTCCCCAACTTTGTGAGTGGAGCTGTGATGCAAAGGACGCCGTGGGTAAGAGCTAAACGCTTCCACTTATTGGAAAGGACTTGAGCACAGTGCTGACGAGGGGCGCTCCGCGTGCTGGAGGAGATGAGAGGGCAGCCAGCGGCACTGACGCTATGCTGTGGCGTGTGCCGCACAGGGACAGAGGGCCGCTGTGAGACGAGGGAGGCTCAGCAGCACTGCTTGGAAGAGGGGCTGCCTCAGCTAATGCATGAGGGTGAGCGAGCAGGCAAGCACATGGGCAAAGCTTGGTTGCAGGAAGAATGAAAAATTTGTTTTCTTTTTTTTAACCAAACTGGCAGTTGAGTTCAGGTCTAAGTCACTAAATTGCCAGGGCTGACCTTGAGTTTGCCTCCGCCTCCTGAGTAGCTGGGATTACAGCATGTGCCATGGCACACAGCTAAGAACTTGTGAAAGGTACGCACAAGGTAGAAGTTGGTACGTTTGGGACACGCCAAATAGCTCAGTGAGACTTCAGAGTTCAGAGAGGTTGGGGCTGTAGCAGATGAAGATGGAAAGGAGGTGAAACTTCAGGGTCGGATGTGTTACTCTAAGAAATGTAGCCTCGTCCCGGGAACAAGGTTAAGCACTTCAGTAATGTGATCAGGCTTGTATTTCTGTAAAATTAATCTGTAAATAATATGAAGAATAGAAGGAAGACAAACCAGGACACAGATTAATAGATAGTCAAACTTTGACAAACTAAGAAGCAAGTAGAGGCCTGGAGTGGTGGCTCACACCTGTAATCCCAGCACTTGGGAGACTGAGGCAGGAGGATCATTGCGAGTCCGAGACCAGCCTTGGCTACAGTGAGCTAAGGCCAGCCTGAACTGCATATCGAGACCCTGTCTCAAAAAGACAAAAAAAAAAAAAAAAAAAAGCAAGGAGAAGAAAGATCAAAGCCAAGAGAGACCAGAGGGTTGAAAAGACATAGAAATTCATGAGATAGGGGCTGGGGATATAGCTCGGTGGAATAAGTGCCTGCCTGGCAAGCGCAAGCTCCTGAGTTTGATCCCTGGTCCTGAAAAAAAAAGAGAGAGAAAGAAATTCATGGGATAAAGAGATTGAGGAAAGAAGAGCCTGAAGTCGCTCCCAGGTTTTTGTCCAGGGTAATTGTGGGGATGGTAGAGTAATGAGTAGGAGTGTAGGAAAACAGGTTTTGTGGTGTGCGGGAATAGGACAGGGTTGTCAAAGACTGGAATGTGCTCTGTTTGAGTTTTCTGTGAGGCATTTACAGTGATCTGCAAAGTCTGTTGGAATACTGATAAGGAGGGCTTGTCCCCTATAATGCAAAGATAGAACGGCAGAGCGCACGGAGCATGTGGAAAACACGAGCAGCCTTTGTATTCCAAGTGAAGCCAGCATTCAGAAGTTAAAGAAAAGTTCTGCATTTCTTTCTCCCAAACCAGTAGTCGACCCAGGAGGGAGGAAGAGAGCTAACACAGGGCACTGTGGCGGTAGCGGAGGGAAGAGTTCTCGGTGAAGGGCTCTGCACACATTTGTTGAAATCTCTTGGATATCAGTGTGTTATTTCAAGCAGCTTATATTAATTCTCAGACTTACTTGGGTTACAGAGGTCTGCCTTCTGATTTTGTAATATAGTTATAAAAAAGAAAGTCACCAGCAGCAAATACTTAGACAGGTTAGGTAGGTGGAAAAGCTACCAAATATTAACTTCATTTCTTAGTTGGATGATTATCCCTGACTTTAGCAGTAATAATTTAATTTGAGTGTTATAAGCTGAATAAAGTAAGAATGAAGAAATCGAAGAGCAAAGAAGGAATTTGATTTGAATGACAAGTGACAGGGTAGACATAGCAGTCAGTGCGCATGAACCGGGTGCTGCAGGGTTAGCATGTAAAAGTTCATTAGAGCACATAAGTCTAATCAGTAACTTTCATGACATAAAATATTTCAGAGGATATTGATATATTTAGTCACAGCATTGGAACTTATAAAAGTTTTTACCTTTGTTTATTCTTCATATATGGTTTAAATAAATTTCATTATCTGTTTCTTCCTGTGTCAGGCTAAAAAAGAAACATTAATTGAAGCTTTGCAATCCATACAAATACCACAAATATTCTAAAATAATAAAGTTGGTGTTTAGTACATAATGAAGCTAAGAGTTCTAGAAGTCTAGGAGTCTTCCATTAAATCATAAAGTAGAAAGGAATTACACAGCTCTCAAACAAAACTAAAATACCAATATCCAGGCAAAGGATTTTTTTTTTTTTTTTTTTTTTTTGGTCTTTTTGAGACAAAGGCCTTAAGCTCACTTTGTAGCCCAGGCTGGTCTTTTTTCTTTTTTTAAAGAAATCTCAATAAGTAGAATTTGAAGCATGGTGTACAGTGAGATCAAGATTCATTTTTTTTTGCGGTACTGGGGATTGAACTCAGGATCTTGTGCTTGTCAGGCAGGCACTTATTCCACTAAGCTACATCCCCAGCCCTAGGCAAAGGAAACTAAATAGAATTTAATATTGCTGAATGACCTAATAGAATTTGGTGAGTTAAACAAGATGGAAATTTATTTTTCTCTCAAGGTAGTTTCTCTCAAAGATATCCAAGGGTAGGTGGTCTGGAATTGATAGTGGCTTTAGGATGTTACCAAATACCCAGCCAAGCCGTGTCCCATCCTTAATGCAGGCTTCCATACTGTCTTAGTTCACTTGCCTTGTTGCTGAGACAAAATACCTGGCACCCAAACTTAAGAGAGGAAAGGTTTATTTTGCTCACAGCTTGTAGCATTTCAGTCCATAGTTGGCTGGCTCCGAGGCAGGGTGGCCTAGTGGAAGGGCAGCCACACATTCGTGGCAATGGAAGACAGCAAAAGCAATGAGAGAGAAAGAGACGAGCCTCTTTCTGTCCCTTATGTCGTACCCAGTCTACTAGGGTGGTGCCAGTCCACTGATCTAGCAGTCACCCACGCTTAATCCCGGCACTCTTTAATTCTAGCACTGTACCACAAATCAGTCACACTCCAGACTCAGCCACCTCTGAAAACACCCCATCTGTAAGAACACGAGGCTTTGTGTGTGGCAGGGGACACCTAGACATAAACTGTAACAGATGTCAAAGTTACCTTCTGGCTCTCTGTCTCGTTAAAGCACCGTCTGATACTCAAGACTCTCAACAGAAAGAGGAGGAGATGAAAGACTTCTTTTTAGAGTCATCTCCTTTGAAGTGGCCCTGCTAGATGGCACACCGACATTCTGCCTCCAATTTTGTTAGCCTGGCGTGGTCATAGTATGCACCAAACTGCACAAGAAACAGGGAAATGTAGCCTCTTAGCTGGGCACAGTGCTACCCTGAAACATAAATCTTTTATCCACTCTTTTCTTTTTGGGGGTCGGGAGTGGCAGTTTTAACTAAGAGAAAAGGGGATGTGCTTGGTGGAGCAAGGAACTCGCAGTCTCTGTCCCAGCAAGCCTTGTGCACTTGTGAAAGTCTTGACTAGCATCTTGTCTGTACTGGCCTTTTACTATTGCCTGTTAGCAAGACCAGCCATGAACAGACTCTTCGCTTGGAGACTGTGACTCCTGAAACTGAGCAGAATTTGTTGAGTGTGTGTGATCATTTATTTGGAAAAACAGTGTTCAAAGGAATTCATGACTTCAAAAACAGTTGGGCACAGTTTATTACTGTTGATTTCTCAACAGTAAGAAAGAGGAGGAAGTCAGTCGGGGGTCAGGGCCCTTCATCCTTCTGTTCCTGTGCAGTCCAGTCTGCCATAAAGAGCAGTCCTGGTTAAATGACTCACCATTCCCTGTGTGAAGGAAAGTACAGTAATGCTGCTAACTTTATATGGTGAAAGACTTTAGCAGAAATGGGCAGATTTCTTTTTTATAATGTATTCTAAGCTCAGAATACTAAATTTTTGCAGTAGGGCTAAATAATACTTCTCAGTCTTTCACAGAAGGACAGTGATGTTTATAGCCTGAACAGAAAACTCCAGCACTGGCTACAGCACACACTATGTCATATTGACCCTCAGTTGTAAGATAGTAATATGTGCTTCATGGGGTTCAGATTAAACATGGAGATGGACAGAAACACCCTAGCCTCATATCTGACAGCAGAGGTTACTCAGTGTTGGTGTCCATCCTCTTCCAGTAACTTATAGACATAGGACGCTTTTCCCAAATGAGGTCATGCTAGGGTCTTGGCTTGCTTACCACTCCTGAGATAGTCTTTTGTGGAGCTGGGAACCATTAAATATAATTGTTTCCTGTACTCACGTGAAGAAGTCTGGTATTATAGAGCTCAGTAACTTTTATGTCAATAGAGAATCCAGGGGGCAGTTCTCTGAGCCTATAGATTTTTGCAGGGTAAGTGAGATGAAGACTGGGTTGGTTGGTCATTCATTCATTCATTCATTCATTCATGGTACTGGAGATTGAACCCAGGGCCTTTACACTGACCCACATCCCCACCCTGTTTTATTTTATTTTGAGACAGGGTCTCACTAAGTTGCCCAGGCTGGATTTTAACTTGGGTTCGTCTTGCCTCAGCCTCCTAGAGTGATAGGATTAAAGGTGTGCACCACTATACCTGGCTGAGGGCTGTAATTTATTCATATATTTTGATTTTCTGAGACATAGTCTTACTATGTAGTTCAGGCTGTTCTTGAACTCAATATGTAGCTCAAGCTGGCTTTGAACTCACCGTGATCCTCTTGCCTCAGTCTGTCAAGTGCTGGGATTAGCAGGATGCTGTTGTACAGCCCAGAAAGAGTTTACTTAAAGGGGAAGAGTTTAAGAAAGAAAAGGATCTTAGAAACGTTGGCCAGGAAAATTTGATTGTAGAAAATAGGAGGAAATGGGTAAGTGTATACTTTGATAGTCGGAAAGAAATCTGGGCTGTAGCTGAGTAGCACAGTGTCTGTCTGGCAAGTGCAAGGTCCTGAGTTCGATTTCTTTTTTTGTTTTGTTTTGTTTTTGTTTTTGGCAGTACTGGGGATTGAACTCAGGACCCTGCGCTTGCTAGGCAGGCGCTTATTCCACTGAGCTATATCCCCAGCCCATGAGTTCGATTTCTGGTACCAGAAAAAAAGGAAGTGTGAATTTTATTCTCAATCCCAGAAGGTTTCCATTTGGAAATTTTTGTTGTGTACATTTTTTAAAAAAGCTTTTTATATTCAAATGGAAATAAGATGATCCATGGAGTTGCTACATAGCTCAATTATGGTGGTTCCTTCACATCCCTTTCTGTTTCTGGCACTGTATTTAACCTACATTGGCACTGTATGTCTTGCAATTTGATGTGTTCCATCCATAGGAAGTACTGACATTGATTAATATGCGGAAGCCAAACCCCTGGAAAGGATTTGATGTTGTGGTCAGATATAGTTTACTATTTTGAAAAGCATTTAAAAGTGTCCTATTTCATGCACAAACAAAATGAATTAGCGGACTCTTTGCTGGAGTACCAGAACCTATTGTGCCTGTTGATCGTGTTGGTTTGTACATTTTCCTGTAGAGATTAGGAGTGAGGATGGTGGTGGTAGAAGCCCCAGAGTGATATGCAGTCAATAAGATTGACAAGTGGTTTATGAGTGTTATGCTGTGATACTCCGCTAATGGATAGTGACTTCTCATGTTACCTTACAAAGCCTGTGAAAGCCACCTCTCTATCTTCCTTGCAGGACAGAGGTTAGGTCCAATCTGCCCCTTAAGGATGACCTTTTCTTTGAGAAGCCTCCAAACAGGCGTATTTCCTTACCAAACTTGTCCCAAGAAGAGCCTCCAACAAAGACTACAGCACTGGTGAATGAGGAAGCCCTGCAGAAGATCTGTGCACTTGAAAATGAACTTGCTGCACTCAGAGCTCAGATTGCTAAAATTGTGACCCTGCAAGAGCAACAAAATCTCACTACAGGTCTGTAAATCCTATATTTGTTTTAACTAGAAGTGGAGATTAGCAGAATGCCACTGAATTCACGATTTATCAGTAAAGTAATAGCTCTTACAGTTTGAAAATCAGGTGTCATCTTCTTTCTGGTCCAGGGCAAAAGCTTATCAAGATTAGGTAGATTTTTTTTCTTTTCTTTTTTTTTTTTTTTGTATTTTGAACAATTTTAATGCTTATCAGAGAAGATGAATAGGAAATATCTTTGGAAAATCCTAGAATTATTCCGTTGAATTGCGACTGTGGGGAACGTTCTCATGGCAAACTTAGCTGTCTGTAAGGATGACGCCACCTCTGTTAGACATGAGCTCATCCTGTGGGTGTCTGTCTAGTGAGAGGGGCCTGAGGCTGTGGCCAAGACCTGGGCCATGTGCTGTTTGCTATCTGCGGGTCCTGAGGTAAGCGTTTGACCTTTCACTTCCCTTCTCTGCTCTCAAATGGGCGTGATAGTACCTGTGTTCCTAAGTTACTGTGTGAGCACATGGATAAAGTATAGAAAATGGCCTTTGCACCCAGAAGCTACTTCACAGTTGTGCCTTGTCCTCTTGTGGAGAGTAAAAACTGAATTCAGGTCTCTGACAGCTGGTCTAATACTGTTACTTTTAATTAGTGTGCCATCGTTTCTTCTTTGAGAAAGAAACCAGAGGCTTGAAACCCTAGCCTGCTAACCTGTTGCAGGTAGTTGTTGTTTTTTCCATTGTTGCCAAGTCCCAGATGGACTCAGTATTAATTAGCTCTGTCAAAAGGATGAGGACAATTGATTAGGCCGCTTCTGCGTCACTCTGCCTGTGCCGTCCTGGAACCCTCACTCAGCCTGGGCGGGATGATGCAGGAAAGCGTTCAGGGCTGTGGGCACTGCAGAGGTGACAGTGCTTCTTCAGTAAACTGGGTGAACCTTAAAATACGAAAGTCTGGGTTGTTTCTTCTCTTTCAATTCCTCTTTTCTCTTGCTTCATCTCCCTCTTCTGGCAGACTAGGAAAAATACTATAAACAGCTATTTTAGAATTTATGTTCAGATGATCTTTTTGTAGTTTGAGTCTTTTGAATAAAACTTGCATTTGTGCTGTTTCCTTTCTGCCCCCATCAATACAGTTCACGTAATAACTCTTCAACGTCGAGGTATACAGGCAGATGCATTTCAGGTCCTTGTTTAACAACATTTTGAGCTGGGTGTGGTAGCACTTGCCTGTAATCCCAGCACTTGGGAGGCTGAGGCAGGAGGATTGCTATGAGTTCGAGGCCAGGCCTGGGCTACAAAGCGAGCTCAAGGCCAGCCTGGACTGCATAGTGAGACTGTCTGAAAAAAAGCCAAAAAAAAACCACCAAGATTTTGACTCAATTATTTTTGGTTTATTTACGTTTCTAAGAATAGGAGAATTTACTGGGGAATAGGAATAGCTCCTTAGAGACAGGAGACATCCTGAATGGGTTGCCTTATTTTTGTTTATTTATTTATTTATTTATTCATTCATTCATTCATTCATTCATTTATTTAGAGACAGGGTCTGGCTGTGTAGTTCAGCCAGGCCTTGAGCTTACTGTGTAGCCCAGGCTGGCCTCAAACTCACAGCGATCCTCCTGCCTCAGCCTCCAGAGTATTGGGCTTAAAGGTGCCTTTCTTGTTTAGAAAATTAGCTATAACACTCTTTTTTCTTCAGCGTTTGTGCAATGATAAGTCTAAAGCTGTCCCATACACAGTCTAGTCAGTGCGAGCTTTTAATGCTTAATACATCTTACATAAACACATACTTTAAATGAAACATAGGTGTAGTAGTTTTTTTCCTGATAGTTGCAGTAGTACTAAATTATCAGAGTGTGAATTAAAAATAGAGATGTTTATGTGGTAAAAACTGCTTTATATTTCCGCTAAAAGTGATCATGCTGTGTCGCAGTCCAACTTGAGAATTTGAGGCAACAGAAACACTCCCGTTAAGTTAATTGGGACTTTTCCATCTGGAGAGTTTAGGTTGCTCAGCTTCTTTATATAATAGCTCAGACAGGCATTTCTCACAAAGTAACTGAAAATTGCTTCTACATAACTGAAATTCTTTTTAAGAATATTGTTTTTAAGAATACAGCCTTCAACGTTGTTTACTTTTAAAAACTGTTTCTTGCCTATTAACAGCAGGATTGTTTATTTTTCCTTATTCTGTGGGTGACTTAGATTCTACCGCATCTGCTACTGTGGCCCCGCCCCCTCCCCCTCCACCACCGCCGCCACCGCCCCTTCCAGGGGGGCGCCACCAAAGGGTGTCTGCTATTGATCTGATTAAAGAACGTAGAGAACAAAAAGTCGGTTCTGGAAAGACTTCGGCTAGGAACAGCCCGAAGAAACCTGACATGCCAAATATGCTAGAGATCCTTAAAGATATGAACAGCGTAAAGCTTCGGTCAGTCAAGAGGTGAGGGCGTATTAACCTCCTTTCTTGCTTTTCCATTTGTGTTTATCTTATAAAATCAAAGTAGCCTTCTTGATAAATGTTTCATAACCTGAGCACCATGAATAACTTAATTGAATCCAAGGCCTTTGTGTAGTCGGCGAGTGCTGTACCATTGAGCTACAACCCCAGCCCTAGCTGTTAAGGTTTTAATTTTAAAAAGTGGACCCTGTTGGCTCCTCCTGTGCACAGTAGTTTAGATAGTAGTAAAACAAGCAATTCTGGTGATTTTTAAAATTTTTAAAATTTTTCCCACTGAAGTATCACCCTTTCATATAAAGTCTATATTATAACTGCTCTACTCAGTAAAGGTGCTTTATGTACCCAAGTGTGGTAGTCAGCGAACACACACGTAGGATGGAGCCCTGATTGCCCCGAAGGAGACCAGAGACAGTGTCCTGGAGGGGGACCAAATGGCCTTTTGTCAGACTCAGTGCTTTTTAGCTGAGCCTTGCATCTCAGATTCCATCTCACTGTCAGCAGTGTTTGTGTTAGTGACTGTGAGGCTGGAGATGCTCTGTGCGCCAGGTAGAGACTAGGTGGAGACCAGCGGAGCACTTCCCCAAGGGGCGCCCGCGCATCCCACCAGGTAGAGACCAGCGGGGCACTAACCCGAGGGGCGCCCGCGCATCTGCTTGTCCGCTTCCTTTTTGTTCACTTCTCTAAGGTCAGAGCAAGACATAAAGCCCAAGCCAGTGGATGCTACCGACCCTGCTACTCTCATAGCAGAGGCTCTGAAAAAGAAGTTCGCTTATCGGTATCAAAGCAACAGCCAAGGTGAAGCTGAAAAAGGAGTTCCAAAGTCTGAATCGGAGACTACCTCAGAGACAGCATTGGTGCGTATGAGCTGGGCTGCTGCTTTTTATTTTATTTTATTTTATTTTTTTGGTAGTGGGATTTGAACTCAGGACCTTGTGATTACCAGACAGGTGCTTATGCTGCTGAGCTATATCCTGGGCCTTGTGCTGGGCTTCTTCTTATGTGGTAGTGCACCCTGCAGGTGAGTCTTTACATGTGCCAATCATTCAGCCATGTACTGTGCAAGATGAAGTGGGATGTGACGCATGATTTAGTCTGCCTTTGCAGTTAGCTAGGAAAAGGGTGACATTTTTGTTTAGCATTTGTACCTTTATTTTCCTCACTATAAAAGTAATAGCTGTTCATTTGAGAATTTAAAACAAAGAACATAAAGAAGAAAGTTTAACTTTGGATCTCACTGGCCAGCAATCCACTGTCCAGTTTTCTATGCAGGGTTATATTTGTATTTAAGCATAATGAAGTGAAAGTAAATATAATAGGGTTTTTACCTTAGAACAATGCATGTGTTGTGGTATGTAAACTCAAAGCAAGATGATTTCTTTGGGCTCGATGTGGTGGTACATGCCTGTAATCTCAGCATGTGGGAGGCTGAGGCAGGAGGATTGCTGTGAGTTTGAGGCCAGCCTGAACTACATAGACTCTCTCAAAGACAGAAAAAAAAAATCATTGTGTTTGTTCATCCTGTATGAGCCGTCTGAGGAGGGTGAGAGCTGAGATGTGGGCCTTGAAGCTGCACATCAAGCCATGGGTGAAGATTGAGCGCGTTGCACTGGGCCTCGCAGATGATAATTTCTGCATTGCCTTTATCCGTGTCAACTTTCGTGGGAATATGCTGTGCTTAGTTACTCCGGAGAGGCAGATGTCAGATTGCGGTGCCCTTGAAATGCTTTAGACACTGCCCGGAAACCTTGGTACTTCTTTTACCGAGAAAATTAGACTGAATAGTGTTACTGAGATGATTGTAGTTTGCTAGGAAGAAATTTGGTGACCTCATTGCCTTTCATGTTACTTATATGCCTTGTGTTTGTAACAACTTGCTTGTTCATAAAGATTTTAATACTACTGCTTGGTTGTTTGCTTGGTTGTTTTTATGCAGAACATAGTTTGGAGTGGGGCATTTCATTACTGTTACAAGAGCCAGTGCTGTCTTCATGCCGTCTGTTTGTTTCCTTTTCAGTTTGGGCCGCATATGTTGAAGTCGACAGGAAAAATGAAGGCTCTAATTGAAAATGTTTCGGACTCCTGATGGGCAGCAAGCTGAGGAGGACTCCTGGGCCAGCTGTTCTGTGAGGGCTGGGTTGGGCTAGTAGA
This sequence comes from Dinomys branickii, assembly GCA_004027595.1. NCBI lineage: Eukaryota > Metazoa > Chordata > Mammalia > Rodentia > Dinomyidae > Dinomys > Dinomys branickii. The sequence continues at coordinate 22,544 of PVLD010002477.1, forward strand.
AATCGGCACTGTTCAGTAAACACCTGACTTCAGTATTCAGTGGTTTCTCTTTTAACCTAATTAGAGGATTAAGTGATAATGAAAGTACTGTAAGTTTGCTTCTGATAATGTTTTTGATGTATAGCGTTCAGATTTCCAGTCTTGAAAACATTTGTAAGACTTGAGAACATAGAGAAGACATTTGTGATGTTACACATTTTAAATTCTTAACACTAATTTATCTGTATAAATGTTTTCTGTTTATATGTCTGGATATAAAACAATTCCTATAAAAGTTAATGATGGCAATGAGGGTACTATTATCTTCATTCATTTTACAGACTTGTTTACTATTCAGTGATGGAAAAGCTGGTAGAACCGAAGTGGTTGACGTAAAATATTTGAGATTGGAATCTTCCTGTCCTGAGTAGAATTTACAGCTTAGAATTTCACCCGTGTTTTGGAGATGGGCCTCGCATAGGAACTGGCTGGCGCACACGGCAGAGATTCTGTAATGCTTTCCGCTGGGGTGAAGCTGCGGGCAGGAAAGGCTTGCTGTGTCTCACTGCCCTCGAGTTCTGAGGAGGTGTAGTAGTTTCCAAGTAGTGACAAAGTATTGAATTAAATTACTTTTTAGGTAAAAACCAGAATTAACTATCTTCTTTCCTTTTGGTTTAATAAATAGCATCATAAAGATGACTTACTGCTGAGTTAATGGTATTTCTGGAAATGTCAGCATAATGGGGTTAAAAATTTTAAAATATTGGTCAAACTTAATGTTATTTATAAAGAAACATTATTAAATAGGTGTGTGACTTTCCTATAGGCTCGTGATTGCAGTGCTGGCCTGAGATGACACTATGCAACATGACCTTAGGTCCTATTAGAAAGTAGAGGCCGGGTGTGGCGGCACACACCTATTACCCTAGCGCTCAGGAGGCTGAGGCAGGAGGACTGCCATGAGTTCAAGACCACCATGGGCTATATAGTGAGTTCATGACATAACAAGACCCTGTCTCAAAAAAAAGTGAGGAACTGGAGCCTGAGCAGCTTAGTGAGAGCCTGTCTCAGAGTGAGATCTGTGTTTTTCACCTAGGGCCTGTAAGGACTTGCTGTAAGTGACCATTTAAAAAGGCTTAATACATTTTCATGGCTCGTTCTTTCAGGTAAACTCAGCCAGAGTTAATGTCATAGTTAATAGCCATAGTTACTCTCCTACCGTAAGTAAATATTTGGATTTATTGTTCAAATTTATGGAAAAGTTGTACTTGCTGGGAGGACTAAGAGGTGGGAAAAGTAGACAGACATCGTAAGTTATTGAAATATAGTGGTTCTTTATGTTCCTGTTTTTTGTTGTGATAAAATACACCTGGCATAAAGTATCCCATTTTGGGCGTGTTTAAGTACAGTTGGGGCACTAAGCCCTGTGCAGCCAGCACCACAGTCCACCTCCACCTTCCTCATCTCTGCCCCTGCTGTCCCCTCGCCCCTCTGGAGTCTCCTGTGAGTAGGGTCATGTGGGAACTGTCCCTGGGGATGGCTGGTTTCGGCAGTGTCGATTCTATCTAGACTAAGGTGGTTCCAGGCCTTCCTCCTCTTCAGGACTGAATGATATTCCATCATGTGGCAGGAATCCTATGACTTCCGTTTATCAGGTTGTGGATATCACATGGCTTTCTCCTGGCTGTTGGCAGTCAGGTGGCTGTGAATAGTGGTGTGCAGATCCCCGTCTGAGTCCAGGTTTCACACTTCAGGGCCCTGACCTGCCATGGAAGTTGGGGCCCCGTGTGGTTCTGTGATCAGCTCTGAGGAGCTGCACAGTCTTTCCAGCTGTGCCATGCTGTGCCATGCTGTGCCCTACTTCTCTGGACTTCGCCACTGTCATCTTTTGGTGGTTGGTGGCCTTTGGAGCTGCTGGAAGAGCCGAGTTGTGCAGGCCGGGCCCCTGCTGTTCTTCGCACCCCTCATCCCCCTGGGGTCCCTGTCCCTGGCTCCCATCAGGTCCCCAGGTCCCTGCTAAGGGACCAGGTGTCCAGACCGTGCTACAGGGTACAGGAGGGTCTCCCCACTCCAGCTCGCTGGGCTCAGGTCCCGGGCCTTAGGTCCCACCCCCACCCCCACCCCAGCATCCCGTCCTCCTCCCTGTGTGACTGTAGTGAGAGCTGCTGTGGGTGGGACCTGGACTGTGACCTGGGGTGCTGTTCTAAGTAGTACTGAAGTTATTTAAAGAAAATTACATGGTTTGGTTATTTAGCCTAAATTTGAACTATGGAATGTTTCTAATTGTTTTTTTATGGTTGAAATACTCTGCCTTTTAAGAAATGAAAAACATTCACCTGACATGTATTTTGACCTAAGAAGTTTGTATTTGTATTAGTACTGAATTTTGGCTAGTGCTCCCAATATAAGGAAGTAACTATTTTAAAATAAAGCAGACTGTTTAAATTCTCCATGGACAACACCGCCTATGTATTTTTTTCTTAAACAGATAAGACTTGTACATTGTGTATGTTGCTTCTTTTAAGTGAAAATATATCCCTTAAGAGTTATATCACTTCTCATTCACTCTTTCTCCTAAAGAGATAGGCATTAACACAGGAAATAGCGGAGTTTCTTCCACACTCTGAAACCCAGAACTCTTTGGGACGGGTGAGATCTTCTCGGGGCCCACATCACCACGTTCCCTGCGCAGCGCTGCTGCCCAGCGTAATACGTGAGATCTCACAGATCCACTCTGCTGCATTTCCTAGCAGAGCTCCCCTGAGGAACCGACTAGGTATAGTGCTCCGTGCGCGGTAACCTCTCTCTCCTCCAGTCACCTCGTTGTACAGAGGCAGATGGGTGAGCCCTGGGGTTGGAGCCTTAGGGATCCTGGCAAAGTCACATCCTCTCTGTTTAAAGAAGGGTAAGAATAGCAGCACAGAAATTATTTAGGGTGAAATTAAATAACTCGGGCCTCATTCAGTGCCTATTACAGTGCTGCTGTTATTGTTGTTGCTTTATTTTACTTAAAATCTGTAACTTCCGCCAGAATCTGTTCTCCGGACACGTGGTCTCCAGCGCCCGGGAAAGAGTGCCCCCTTACGCCTGCACTTTCACAGTCTGGTGTGGGACAGCAGGACCTAGCGTCTTAGTTCTGGTGCCTCCTCAGTGCCAGGCCCTTCCGCGTAAGACGCATCTCCTCACTATGTTCACAACCCTTGTGCCTCTGTCGGTGGTGGAGAGGAAGGTACAAGATAGTAACTGCGCTTTGGAAAAACCATTGTTTCTGGTAACTTCAAAAAATTCTCCGTGTCTGATCGACTCTGACAGAGAAGTTTAAATGTTCAGTTTATCCTATAAACTCAACTCTGGAGTTGCTGGGCAGAACGGCACTGGGTCTCACGGCCGGCTGCTGCGGTCGTTCTCACGAGGCATCACCCACCCCTAGGGCCCAGCGCTCTGTCCTCTGTGCCCCCAGACTGGCTGGCCTTCTTCGTTGGTCTTAATGCTAGCCCTAGCCCGCCAGAGCAGACTGCAGAGTAAAGCAGCATGACCAAGTAAGGACTCAGAGGTCGTCAAACCTGTCCCTCTGGGACTGTTGACCTTAGTTCACTTCATAAGGGCCTTAATGTTGCTCCAGCTGTACCGCCTCAACTTTTTTGGTAAGATTCTTCAGCGCTCCGTACACAGGTCAGAGGGCTTTTTCCATAAGGTTAAGAGTAGTAAAAAAAGTAGGACATGAGAGTAATTTTTAGGGTAAATGGTTGTCTTACGGTAATTTTTAGTTGCTTTCTTGAGAAAGCACAGGCTTTTCACAGTAGGATTTTTATTGACCATGTAACAAGTCTCTGTTAATGTTGCCTTATGGCAATTGTTCCTCATTAGCCAGACATGGTTTTTAATCGAAGGATGAAGAAAGTTCTTGCAGGCACTTACGCTGTGGAAGCTGGTGTGATCCTAAAAGGGTGAGAGCTAGGATACAGTTGGGAAATGATTGTGAAATAATGGCGTTAGGGCTACATTGGTACATACACGGTGCTGGTCTTTGGGGTTAGGTTATGCAGATAGTCCCTATCCGTGGCCTCCCCTGCTGCCAAGGGGAACGCCTGGCGATGCAGACTCCACAGCACCCTGGGACATAGCCTTGATGAGCTATTCCGGTTAAGGTTCTCTAGGAATCTGAGGACGGAAACCTGCAAAGAGTGAGGCAGTTCACACCAGGGGCTCATGTGCGGACGTCATGAGGTTCAACCGAATCTTGACTTCACAGATCCTCTGAGGAAATGAGCTAAGAGCATGCATAGTGGTCACTCACTCAGCACTCACTGGTAGTACACACTTCTACTTTGAGAGAAGGCGTTTTGTGGGTTAGACAGCCACTCGGAACTGGTGAGTGGCAGCTTGCTGAAAGACTCAAACTAGGTCTGTCAAGCTTTAGAGGTGGTTTTTTGTTTTTGTTGGTACTGGAACCAAACGCAGGGCCTTCCTTGGCAAGCAGGCGCTGTGCCACTGAGCTGTATCCCCAGCCTGAGACGATGCTTTTTAAAAGCCGTATTATAGCGTCTCAGCCGAAATGGAAGAACAGGAGCGCATACGAAGAGAGCAGCAGGTGCAGCAGGAAGCTCTCCACAACGTCCGCTTCCCAGGGGCTGCTTCCTGCGGCCAGCCTTGTAAGAGTGGTCTCCGTTGTCATGTATGTAAATTTTCAAAACAGAGCCTGCAATTACCTAAAATAATCCGGGAAGCCCCTCTCCTCTATGATGGAAAAACCTAACTTGTGTCTTGTGATGATTTTTAGAAATTTAAAAGCTGTTTTCTGCCAGGAGTGGTGTCACATGCCTGTAGCCTGTAACTCCAGCACTTGGGAAGCTGAGGCAGGAAGGTCGCCATGAGTTCAAGGCCAGCCTGAGCTACATAGTGAGTTCAGGCATAGCGAGACCCTGTCTCAAAAGAAAAAAAAAAAGCTGTTTTTATAATTCTCATTTGGTAACTTTTTTTTTAGCGGTGGTGGTGGGGCTAAGGGAGCACACCCAGGGTCTCCAGGACACAAGGGAAGCGCTAAACTACATGTACAGCTCTACACTTAGGAACTTTAAATGGTTATTAAATGTTTCTGTAACACTGTCCCCCTATTCCTGTGTTCAAACCCAAGCCCCCAAAAGGATGGTATTAGGAGTTGGCCTTTGCAAGGCAATTAGGCTTGAAGCTGGAGACTCCATGATGGGATTGTTTTATGAGAGCGCTGATCCCCTCCTTCCACCAGCCACAGGAGTGCAACCAGGGACGGGCAAGTCTGCCTGCAGCCTGGCAGGGCCTCGCCACACCACCACCACTCTGGCACCCTGACCGCTGGCTCCCAAGCCTCCAGAGCTGTGAGAAAGAAACAGCTTTTGTTTTAGCTACAGCAACCTGAACAAACTACAATAACCTTTACTGCCTTCAAAATTTATGTAATTTTTACAAATTTCAGCTAAAATAAAGAACATGTAAGTTAGGAACAGCCTCCTAACTTTTCTGTAGGACACAGATCAGTAATGTAGAAGTACTTCAAATTTAAATTTAAAAAATTCAAATGCACAGTTTAAAGTACAAGATGGAATTTATTAACAACGACTACTGACGGGGTCAGTGGAAGCTGAGACAGACACTCGGTGTGTCGTGAGAAATCTAACAAGAAGACAAGTGTTTCCTTCGCCAACCCGTTAAGGTGGGCATCAGGACAACTTACTATAGGTAGAACATTTTAGAACAGAACTGATAAAAGTTAGATAGTACTTTTACAAATATCATACTGAGTAGTTAAAAATTTTTATAATTAAATCTGAAAGCTAAATTTTTTAAAGAACGGAAGAATGACTGGAAGTAGCATCGCTTTCATCTTTTACCACGCTGTTCATTCTCCCAGCAGCAGCCCCGAGGCTTAGGCTCTATGTGCAGCATGAAGCCGGCCATGTTATATAACAAACACTTCGCAAAGTGCCTGTCACTCATGCTCTGAGCAGAGACCACGTAGTCATCTTCAGCGCCCTTCGTACCCTGTACCCAGTGCCACGCTCTGTGCACACAGGCACTCAGGTACTGCTCACCGCAGGACTTGAGCGCCAATAGTTTCCACACCATTTCTTTACAGAGGGACACACCAACACATTAACTCTGCGTTAACTTGTTCAACAGACAAATTTATTGATGGCCCGATTGACACCAGCCCTGTGTTGAGCACAGGAGCCAGGAAGACAGATGACCCAAGATGTGCCCTTGTCATTTCAGCCCCAAACAGTGCTCCTTCCTCCTGCAGACATGGGCTTCGGCTCCCCCAGGTGGCGCGTGTTGCTGGTCCTTAGCAAGGAAGGGCAGCAGACTGCGTTGTGTCCATGTTCACCCTGTTTCAAAATGTACACTCATGCTATGGTCACCAGCATGTACATTTCTTTAATAAAAGCAGTATGAGTTCATATTGGTCAGTGTGCATTTTGTTGGCAGCACAACTGGAAGGGAATTTAAACAGTATACGTTAAAATATTTATGATTGATGACACTGGAAACTCTTCATGTGAAAATTTTGAAGTTTTAAGAAAATAGTTTAATAAAAGCCAAGAAAGCATTGAAGAAAATTAAGAGACCCTTTTCAGAATCCTGAAGGAATTACTAGCACCTCTTAACCTGTACCTCAGGTACAAGGGTATTTTCCAGGTTTGCAAAGACATAAAATGTAATTTTTACTTTTATACAAAGAGGATCATTAGAAATCACATTGACAGTGAGTACAAATACAGGAACCAGTTTTTATCGTTGTTGAACTAGGACTTTCAAAACTCTCCAAGGATTTTTACCCCTAAAGCAGAGATTCCTTGCCACGAAAGTGTTGGACAGAGAGCTCAAAGGGGTTTCTACATGTTCAACAGTTATTTGAAATCTGTTTCATATTGAAAATTTGTGTGAATTTTGCATTCTGTTCAATAGTATTTGCTTACTTTGAAAACATGATCTAAATATTTAACTTCCAAAGTTTCTAGAAAAGTCAGTGTTCGGGAATATAAGTCACATCTAAGAAACGGCAACAGAATGTGATTCTCACATACATAATAAAATAGAACTTTCACTGGGTTTATGATATGTTTAGGCAAAAAGATGGAAGCAACACTGAGGTGTCCCTGAGAATATGCAAAGAGGAACTGATTATCAAACTGTAAGACAGAAAGTCGGCAAAAAGCAGGCAATCATCCAGGCACAATGGAGCCTAGACAAGCTCAACCGAAAGACAGCTGAACGTAACGACGTGTCTAAGGGAGCTGCCCGTCACAAGCTGGTGTGGAGAAGCGACTCCGGGCAGAGGCTCTAGCGTCGTCCAGGGTAGAGAGCACCCGGGTCCGCAGACACGCTAACAGCAGAAGTATCCCCACAGGGACATGGACGCGTGAGGCAACGTGCTCCCCTTGCTCAGAATCCACGCTCACCCGGTTCACAATTTGACTGGTCAACAAGATTTGCCTAAAAGGAGAGAATGACCGAGAGTTACTTTTCTCATGATAAGTGAAAATATTGATACTGTCTTTTTAAAAATATCAGTTACTTTGAGCTTGGTTAAGGTGAACATGCCCTGCGGTCTACTCTCCATGCCCCGAGAAATGGCCTGTGAGCCTGTAAGACTCATCCTTAACACATCAAACTTGCCAAGGTGCTCTCACTTCCTATCAGAATGGTCGTTTTCCCCAGATAACACTCAGCTCTGTTACCGTCAGACCTGTGTGCCTATGGTGCGTATGTGACTACAGCTACATGTGCAAATGGGCTACTTGGTATGCGGCCGGCACAAATTGAGATTCCAAAGACCTGGGGCCAAAAACAAAACAAAATCTTGTTTTCTAAACTGACTACACATTGAGATATTATTTTGGCTAATTAAGAGTGTAATAAAATGAGATTAAAATTCCATGTGTTTATTCTCTATGTAGTTACTAGAAAACTGAAACTTACTGGATATCACTTTTCCATTCAAACAATGACAAAAAAGTTGGCCTGAAAGTTTATACTATATCCCTTCTAATGAATTAGACCTGGGAAAATAAATACAGGAGAGGCCTAATGCTATATTGTTCTTACATTGGTATCAATGCAGAATTAACTGGTTATTTCGTATTACCTTTAAAAAAGCCAGTGATAGAAATAAGTACAACTAGTATTCTAGTGCTTGCGAGAGGTGATGGCCTGTGCAGTTCCCAGCTGGGGAACCAGTGGCTGTGGAGGCAAGGGCCTGGCTCAGAGCTGACCTCCGCAACGTACCTCAGGGCCCAGACTTGGAAGGGGCAGGTAACGGCAGATAACCCCGCAGGACGGTGTCTGCTCACAGCTCTGACCAAGTAACCTCTGATGAGGCACTGCAGAGCCCAACAGCTAACTCTGATTTACTTGAAATTTAGTACTGTGATTTCCAGAGGATTGAGTTTTCTTTTTCCCAAAGGATTACGTTTTAAGGTAAATATCAAAGATAAAAATGTGAAAAGATATGTTTTTATTCATCAAAAGTTAACAGCAACAGGCACATATTAAAATGAGTCTGGCAAAGCCTTTTACAAATGGCTTTACACTCAAGCTTCTCCCAAGAAATGGCTGTTGCAACAAACTGTAAACAGAATTAATAAACAGTCTTTTACAGTAACAAGGGAAATACAAATGAACTAAAAGCACCGGTTTCTCTTAAAACTAATTACAGTTGTGCTTACTATACATAAAACAATTTAAAACAAATTACAAAAGTGGAATGTTTTAAGTTTAAAATTAGTCCTTAAATTTTATCCTAGAAAACATCTATTCACATCAAAAGGCCCGTCAAAGGGTAACGTTTCATCAAAGAGGGACAAGGAAACAATGCACTTTTCAAATCAAAACGAGAAATTTGGTCACTTAGCTTTGTGCATAGTTTAAGGCAACTGGAGCGATCTGTTACGGCTTACCCTCCATCCCCTCCCCCGGGTGTGGCTGCGCCTTACGACACATTCTAAAATAAATAAAAGCATACATTTCCAACCTTTCCCCACATGGATAAACATGACACATGCACAGTCACACATGCACAGACGTATGCAGACACACATCCACACGTTCACACACAACATACCTCTCACTCACTGCAGCGAAAGGGACTTTAGTACCCTTGATCTGAAGGACACACTTCCCCATCCCACTTTATTTCAGATTGGCAAATACCCTGAGCTGATTATGGTGTTTTAAACATTCCACCTTTTTCTTGCATGTGCAGGTCAAGTGTACAGTAGTGAAAACAACATGCAATGTCTTCACTGCAGAGTCATAACACAGCTAGGACATTGGTGTTCTTCCCCTCCCGCCCCAAATTAAAAACTAACAGTTAAAAAAATTTGCATTGCCAAACAGCACTGGAGTGAAAGCTTGGCTGTACTCTATGATAAATGCTCAGTTTCCAGTGCACAAAATAAGATACAGCAAATGGGAGGCTTTGGTGGCATCCAAAGGAAGGGGGTGAAAAAGGCAAACGGGGGAGAGAGCTGCAGTCTACAGTCTGATCTGTAAATTGTTTGAGTGGTTCCTTCACAATCATGCTCCAAGGCAATTTAGAACCAGGATTTCAGAGTTGATTTGTAAACATTGAGTCTTGCCAGAGGCAGCAGAGGCTGGGCACTTCACATTTCCGCTTTCTCAGAGAGAACTCAGTGGAAGATACAGACACACACTGTTGCATCAGACTGGCTGGATTCCAAGAGATTGCTGCTGAAATACTCAGTTCAAGTTTCACAGTTTGAAGAACAGGTCTGAATATTTTGAAAAGCACATGGCACAACTTGAGACACTTCCTTTGTTGCTCCTTTCAGGTTCTCCTGCTGGGCTTTGCATATTCAAGGTTTCACACAAAAGCCAAATGCATATTGCTGTATGTTCAGGTCTTATAATTAAAAAGAAGGTTCAAATGATCCAACAGAGGGAGTCTTGGAAATAAATAATGCTGGCATCATTCACTTGGAAACCTTGGCAGTCAAGAGTAAGTTCTCTCACCTCAAGACCCCATTTCACATTTCTACAAACTTCCAGGAGCCAGTTTGTCGCGCTGGTTCAGGGGTTAGGATAACCGATTTTCCTGAGGTAATAGCTGTGAGTCCAACGGAAACGGCGCGCCGGTGTCCTCACCGCGGGACTGCTCTCTCTGCAGGCCCTGCCAGCTGGCTTTATTCAGTCCCACGTGGCCGAGCATTGTCTGAGACAGCCGAGTATCGGAAAACCTGGCCCATTCTGTAAATAAAGGCTCCACCAGGTAAGTTATAAAACCTTGAGAAAGTGAGAGAAAATAACTATTAACATATGCTTTGAAACTTGTCTTTAAAAAGCACTTAGTGTTAACCATAAGTGTTATGCCAGTATTATTTAAATATTACTTTTCAAAAGATTTGACATGTGTATGTATAATTTACATATCTCTTCTGAAGAATTCATTAAACTCAATGGGACTTTAAAGGTATATCAAATCCTTTCTACTTATTTCTCTTAGCTGAACAACCCCACTTTTCTACTTAGACATACAGTGATCATATCAACTCCTCAAGGGTACTAAGGACATAATTCAAGGGTCGGTTCCTGTAAGACAAGTGGGCGCGAGGACAGGCTCTGCTCCAGGCTGCGGGTGACGAGTGCACGGTTCATCCCCGCAGGGACCCAAGGCCCACACGTGGTCATGATTACAACTGATGTTTTATTTAACTGAGAATTTATAGAGACAAACTCCTGAGAAGAATTAAACTAAAAAGACAGTAGTTTAAAAAATTGTTAAAGTTAACACCAAAAGTGTACCATTTTACAAACAACTTACATAACAGATTCACTTAATTCATGGTCAAAAAGCAAAAGGAGTCATTTCAGGATTATTTCTGTCATTAGGTTTATAAACCACTCTTCTGCATTTTGTGCCTGACACAACTACTGTCTTACACAGGGCCCAAAGCGGCATCCTAGAAAACAGCTAATCAATCAAATCGTAATGTATACTGGGAACAAATATATCATCTTCCTGAAAGTGAGCCTGACAGTTAAGTTTTTAAAAACTGTGTATAATTATAGCACCTGAATATCTGATCTCTGCGATAAGGAATCATAAGAACTGCCCTGAGTTTGCTTTGACTCATTCCTTTCACGCACAGGAGCGGAGGACCAGAAAACCAGGCACTGTCCTAAGGTGGCGGAAATGCAGCAGTGAAAAAATCTCAAAATCGCTGCCCTTGAGGAGCTTTTGTTTCAGTGAAGAGAAAGAGATAACCAATACAGAATGTCATGCAGTCAAAGAACAGAGCAGCTTTTGGGAGTCTCCCTTACACTGCCCTGTGCTGCTGAGCCAGTAACCTGAAGCCCTGTCTTTTCACTGTGCCACAGTGAAGTCAGCGACAGCTGGTGTTCTGCACCAAAATTTAGAACCTTGTGATCATAGGTTTTATGTGATCCATCTTACTTGATTCATCCAACTGTCCCAACTGGTTTGAGAACTTTGGGGGACTCCTCTTACCTCCAACAAATCAGCAATCTTTTTTGGCTCCAGCTTAACCTATGATTTCATTTTAGTCTCACAAACTTAATAAAAACACGTGGGCAACAGCTGTAGACCCAGCTGCATGGGGTAACTGTGATGGTTTGCGTCTGGACGTCCCCGCAGAGCGTCACGCGGTCACGGGCAGCACTTCTAGAGTTTGTGATTGAGCCATGGTCCCATGCTGGGATTACGGATGTGAGAGCCGCTCCTGCGCTGGGGCGGGTGGTCTGCACAGAGTGTAAGGGCGGGAAAGTGCCTGTCTCTGACGCTCCTCCCTTTTGCTCTTGCTGCTTTTGCTGTCTTCTGCTGCCATCAACTGTTGCCCTCTGCCATGTGCCACTCTGCCTTGGCGCCAACCGAATATGGGCCGAGGCTTCCACAAACTGTGAGCTAAATAAACCTTTCCTTAACTTTGGGCATTGGGTATTTTGTCTCAGCAATGAGAGAAAAGTGACCAAGACAGTAACTCTACCTCAAGCACAGCTGCTCAACCACTGGGGACACAGCTGTGGCAGCCTCCCATGTCTGTACAAAAACCACAGGCTGCTTTACCTAAGTTATCTCAATGCCTTACTCTTACCCTACCAGAGGAGGAAGTATCACACATGACCTGTACTCGCTGACACTGTGCCGCCTCTGAGTGACCACTGCTCAGTGCGGTAGTTAGGAGCCCGGGATCGCACTCTAGAAGGGCCTGGCGAAGCCACCCTAATGCTGTTTAACTAAAGTGAGAAAGAAGCACTCGAAACAGCACCTGCCCCCTGGGGTGGCTGTACAGTCTGCACGTGTCAGATGCCACCCCTGTCCCTCTGACACCCTCTCTGGAAATGCCCAACACTGAAGGGCCACATTGTGAGAGGAACAGTTTAATAAAGGATCTAGCTTTTTTTCCCCTTATATAAAGTGTATTTTAAAAAAGGCTCACTTGTAAGTTATCGTGTTAAACTAGGGAGTAATTTACTCAGGCAAAGAGACATTTATGTAAAGCAGCGAGAGTGAATATACCACCCATCACCTGTCTTCAGTTCAATTTCCTTTCACCCACATTTCATTCTTTTACATTTAAAAATCATCCTACTTAAGAATCAAGACAGAGCAGATTAGCTTGTTAATTGTCTTATTTTTCCAATAAGAAAAATGTTCCTCTGTCATCTCAGCCTCCTTAGCCATTGGGGCTCTCCCGAAAGCTCAGCCTCCCTGCACGCTCCTACACATGCACCCCATTCCCTTCCGCCTCTGTGGGCAGCTCAGGCATGGCCCGCTTTCCTGCCCGTAAGGATCCTTTGCAAGCACAATGTAAGAACTACATTTCTTATGCCGCTAAGCATGGTCTCCTTTCCAAGTATTGTAACACGGGATTGTGCCATCTTCTGATATTCTAGAAACTATCTTTCTGAAGTTTGTGTATACACTTCACTAAACTCAACCCAACGCTCAAAGGCTCACTCAACACCAGACACCAAAATTACGTTCTCTTGAGCTATTTATTTCTCCTTACTGTTCTCTGCTTTATAATCAAGTCCAGATACATTCAGTCATGACTGATCCTGACATTTTTCTATAAGCAGCAATCCTGCCATCATAGAACATTTCACTGTGCTTTCTATCATTTTCAGTCACTCATTCAGCCAACAGTCCCCAAGTGCTGCTTCCAGGTGCACGCAAGGCTGTGAGGCGCACAAGCACAGGTGAGGCACGGGTACGAGCGACACCTCACCACTTCAAAGGATGCCTGAGAGAGGAAGACCTGCCCGCCTAGTGAGGAGGCACTCTGGAGGAGGTGACTAGAGAAGGCGGCCCAGGAACACATGGGAAAGGCTGGCCAGGCACACAGCCTGAAGGGGTGGTAACAAAGGAAAACAGAGGTCAGTTTTCTCTCATTATTTTATAAAGTAGCAATGAGCATAATTTTAGTATTTTATATTTTAAATATATTTGTCTTCTTGACAAAATGAGTGGCATCTTTATAACCAACCATATCTAAGTATGTATAGTTACCAATCTGGATGTTGGTAATGGATTCAGTCTGGCGATCGCAGAGTGGACTCACACTCAAGTGATACTTCTTTTCTATATCTCCTATGAATTAACAAAAGAACTGTTAGAGTGGAACACATCTACTGGTTAAAGAGACGACTAATATGTTTGTCATACCTGTTAATTCCTTAGAAGAACAAATTTAATTGTCAAGAGAGAATAGCTTCTCAGGTTTTTTTTCAAGTTTAAGGTTGCCAAATTGGTATCTTTATTTAGATGCAGGAAATAAAACCTTGTATTAGGTATTACTCCTTCCTTAGACTGTAACTCTCTCAGATTAGTTGAAAACTTAGAATTTTTAAAAGGAAGGTGGCAAGAAATGACAACACTGCTCTGAGTCACACGACAGCGCTCATATGGCCGTGCCTCCCACACGTAACAAGGCACGGAGCAGTGCAGAGAAATCCGTCTGTACAGCACAGTCTCTAGCCTGCTCTACGTATGTTAATAAATAAATATGCATGGATCTGATCATTCCAAAAAGGGACTGTTAACTTTAAAACAGACGCCCCTTTTGTGTACCTTACTAGCTATGTGAGCATCTACTGTGCATTGCTGCTCAAAATAACAAGTACTCAAAGACTCTTACAAATGCTGACTTCTTATTTTATTCATACGAGGCAAAAACGTGAACTGAGTAATTATCACTTGATACTGTAACTTGCCTTGGTGGAAGAATTCTTCGGTTACCTTTTCGCTCCACTGCTTACTTAATTCCCAGGTCCGACAAGGGTTACAAATATCAGCACATTTCAAAGCCATCTGGCAAACAAAATATTATTAAGATTGTGTTAAGAAAAAAAAGGAGCATCTCAACTCTACTACCCTTTGATATACTCTAATAAAGGGGAAAAGAACACTTGAAAGAGAGAAGAGCCACGCCCGTAACCCCAGCACGCGGGAGGCTGAGGCAGGAGGATCGTTGAGAATTCGAGACCAGCCTGGGCTACAAAGTGAGTCAAGGCCAGCGTGAACTGCACAGCGAGACCCTGTTTCAAAAAACATAAAGAAAATAAAAAATAAAGAGCAGCGCTGCAGTGCAGCTCGGTGGTGGAACGTAGCACCTTCTTTGCCTGCATGAGATCCTTGGCTCACTCCCCACAAACAAACAAAGTTAAAAAAAGAAAGAAAGAAGAAGAAAATACTGCCACAGAAAATTCACTGTCTTTTACACTAATCTTATGGTGCCACCTATCATCATGGACCTGCCCATTACTTCCGCAGCCGTGCTGATGAAGATACCGTAAGGCCGCCGGTCTGTTACCAGCCATGCCTGGAAATTTCGAACAGCTGGCCACTATGACTGGATTATCCATAAATACAAATGAATAAGCTAAAAAGAAATAATCTATTTTCTTACCCATTTTCCAGATGTGGAAATGTATCAGGTTTTTTTTTTTTCATTAGAAACCTTTTTTTTTTTGAGACACGGTCTCACTGTGTAATTCAGGCTGGGCTCGAACTCACTATGTAGTCCAGGCTGCCCTTGAACTTGCAGTGATGCATCTGCCTCAGCCTCCCAAGTGCTGGGATTAGAAATTTACACTACCATGCTCAGCTTTATAAGAGATCGTACGCATGAAAAATGCCAAAGCCGCAGCAACGGTTTCCCAGCTAGCAGGTTTGCCAGTGATGTGGTAGAAAGCGTGAGAACTAATTGAAGAAAATTCTTCAGCTTTCCCTCCAGAGTCAGCTGCTCTGAAAAACTGCGATATAAAATTTCCTTTTTGTTTTAACATTTTCGTGGTAGCCCTGGGAGAAGAACCTTTCCAAGCTCCGTTTTACCTGTAAAACCAAATGCCTATGTCTGGCATCTTCCAGGCGTAAGTCGCCTCTATCCAAATGGGACCTGAACAAAGACAGGTACTCGTTCTGGCGGCTGATGTCTGTGGCGAGTATCAAAGCACCTATCTCAGTCTCCATCTGTTGCCTGGAATTAGAGATACGCAGAGAGAAGCATAAGATATTCAATTAAATTATTCTTGGTTTTTTTCCCTCAAATATACTATTTGGAATTCTACAGGGCCCTAAGATACTGTAACTACCAATTAATTTAAAGTTTATCACAAAAGATGTATTTTAAAGATTGCATTAAATAACTTGTCAAAGTAATCAAAACTAAAGCCAGGAGAGTTTGTACCAATATGCAAACATTTCAAAAGGAGTGCCTGTATCTTGCTAGCCAAGGTGGGATTATTTGCTTAAAAGAAAAACCAGTGCTGGTCCGTTGTCTGAGGAGATTCTCTGCTATGATTCTTTGCTGGAAAAGTTCCCTGCTGAAGGCAAACAACTTTGGTTTCTCTTTTTTGGGGCCTGAGATCTGAAAGGCAGAAAAGATTCAAATGGGGAGAGTGCTAGCCTATTCACCAACTGATCACGGTAGACTAAGGGTCTGATCCAATTTTAATGAAATTCCACTAAGCAATTTAGTAGCATTTATATTTGACTAAATTTTCAGTATCAAACTCAAGAATCAATGATCTGTATATGAATATCCAAATTATCTGTATGTGAAGGAAAAAGGTAACATGTTAATACAAACAACAAATATATTTTAAAACTGTTCCACATCAAATAACAGGAGAAACACACCTAAAAACTTCTTGCCTTGTTTTAATAGGCTGTAGTAAGGGTATGTTTCTATAAGTAAAGAGCTATCAAATATATTAAAACACAATATTAAGTAAAAAGCCCTGTATTAAGAAAACATAAAATATGCTATTTAGTATTTTTTATTTTTAGTTTTTATTTTTAAACCTAAGAATTCAACAAGGTTAATCATATGTAAAACCACATAAAAATTGAATACTGAAGCAACATTTAAATCTGTCTTAATAAAAAAACAATTTTAGATATACAAATACTAGATGGGTTTATATCTGTACTACAGCAAGAAATTGTTTTACTTCCCAGAACTGTTGTCATATTCCAAATGGTAACCATGAGTAGAGTTACAAAAATAAGAAATAAAGCCCAGCTTTTTCCTTATAGTCATTATACAAAACAGTTTTAAGTAGTTTTAAATTATGAAAGGAAAGAAGAAAGAAAAATAAGTGTAAATTATAATATTTGAACATCAATTTTTATTCTTCACCCTTTTGCTTGACTTGGAAAGTTCATACCCACATGTGTGGTTTTGTTTCTCTCTCTCTTTTTGTCTTTTTGAGACGGGGTCTCACTATGCAGCTCTGTATCCCAGGCTGGCCTCGAACTTGCAGCAGTCCTCTTGCCTCAGCCTCCTTAGTGCTGGAATTACAGGCGTGCCCCACCACACCCGGCTGTCGTTTTCCAAAGTGCTCTCATCACGGCACTTGGAAAAGCACTGGTTTGTGCCAGTGGGTGAGATATTTCCACTACCATCCTGTCCAGTCAGTTTATATTAATGCTTTGTATTATACCCTCAAATGGCCTACCTAACATCATTGTTTTCTAAAATATCTTATTATCTTTTGATTCAGTATTTTGTCCAATAGTTCCAAAAGTATCTTTAGGACTATGATTTCAAGGATATAAACATTATTTTTACTTTCTTATCCATCTTGAAAATTTCTAAAGATAGATTTTAAAGAATCTACTTATTATACAGAATGTTTACATTCTGTGCAATTCACTTTATGGGTTTATCCAGCTGAGTATAAAGTGGAAATATGGAATCTCTCTCTATATAAATAAGTAGTAGGGCTGGGGATGCAGCTCAGCGGCACAAGCACCTGCCTGACAAGCACAAGGTCCTGAGCTCCTTTCCTGGTACCAAACAAAAAAGTAGTAAATTATGATTGAACTACTGTATATTTAGAGTGAAATTTATAGTACTAAATTCAGGGAATGGTCTTTCATTGAAACAGCTGCTAAAATATTACTGACTGAACTACAGAATAGGGTGAAATAATTAAAATTTTGATATACCTTTAAAAATTTATAACTTTATACATAATATACAGTTTATAATTACAAATTTATAATTTGTCATTTATCTATTCAATTTAACCAAAAACTCAAAATATATAATAATATAGTTATAAAAACTATAAATTGCTCTCTGCCAACTTAATTCCCACAGTTGTACACAAATTAGATTTTTGTTAATCCAACCTACCTGCTTTCTAATGGTAGATGTGAGAATAAGCCGGATTCTCTTAATAAGCCCACTGCAGATCTCCAGTGGTGATTTTCCAAGACTGAGGTATTCTACAAGAAATATTTCTTAGTTATTTAATGCTACGTCTCTTTCTGAACATGAAGAACTATGTGTCAGTAATACTAATCTGGTTAAAAGTCCAACATTCATTGAGAATTTATTTTCATTACTTTCATTTCTTCAAAACATGAAACATTTATTCTAGAATCAAAAAACATTAAATTTAGATGATAAAGTTGCACCAACCTTGTATAAAGTTGCCAAGTAATGGTTAGTTTTAATAAGGAAAGGCTGATTAACACCTGGATGATCCAGATCGTGAGTGGCAGCTGCAATTAAGCTCAGCAAGACGTCCCAGGGAGTTACGGAACTGGCAAGCTAAAGTACGACAAAAGAGTAATGAATTGCAAGCATATTTAAAATAAACCACCAGAACAATGTTAGGTCACTGAATTTTCTCCCGTTTCATGTTGTCCTTTTCCCCAGGCAGACTGCTCATTAACACCACCAAGCACCTTGCAGATCCAGGTCCACGTCAGGGTACCAGGGCAGCCAGGATGACACGGTGCTCCTGCCCGCAAGCAGTTTACAGAGCTCGTCCTTATACTACTTCATTTCTAAGATACTCACTACAGTGGCAGCTGAAGTAGAAACCACTGGTCACTGAATTTCAATAATACATGCTAAAAGGCAAGATGATGGCTGTAGCCCTAATGTCTAAGAACGCTGCGGGCGGGAGTGTGCAGCCCCACCGCCGTCCTCCCCGCTCTCTTCTGCCGGCGCCTGGCCTAGCAGGGGAGGCTGCGGTTCCCAGGGCACACCACTCCACTGGGCTTGCTTCTATTTAGGCTGGTATTAGGACAGCGCCCTGGAATGTTTATGTCCTATGCCCTAATGGTGAAAAGTTTTGAGCATATATCACTAAGATGGGCGATTTATTTACACATTCCAATATTCAATTAATACATATTACATTTTATAAGGCAAAGATGAAAATTGAAAATATTTAAATGGGAGGAAAATAAATTTATATTCAAATTCAATATCTTTATTTCTATGTTAGAATAATCATCTCTTTTGAATGCCCTGTGTTGTTTATTTCAGTCAGAAGTCATTAATGGCCTGAATTTTCTCAGAAACTGTAAGTTGTCTGAAGATACACTATTGCCTGTAATAAAGGAGGGCAGAGGAGGAGATTTAAAAAAAGGAAATATGTACTATTTAATTTTATATTTCATAGAGTTGGTACGTGGAGAAGCAGCTCAATAAATGTGGAGAAGATGGTAAGGCAAATGCATATCTCATGAAGATACAGAAAAGCATTTTAAAAACAGATTGTTAAAGCACTGTTCACTAATCAAATAAACAGAAGGTACACTGCGTGCACAGTAGCCCTCGTCTGACACACAAACAACGGGCGCGGCGTGGGCATCGAATAGACACACAGCTTACTACACACAGTGTGGCAGCGAGCTGGCCCAGGGACAGTGAGGAGCGGAGGTGGGCGGAGACGCGCGTGCCATCCGGGGTGAGCACCGTACCCGAGTCAGATCTCTTAGGGAGATCATTTGATTTCACAAAATCCCAGTGAAAGAGTTAACCAGTACGAGTAGAAACATGGGAAGTAGCAACTGAATTTTTAAACATTCTGTGGGAATAAAATTTGAAAACAAACCACATAGGCAAAGTATAAAAAAGTGGCGGTTAAACATAGTATTCTGCTTATAAACACAATCTTTCAGGAGGAAGAAACAGCACTGTGGAAAAGACAACGACATGATACTAATACAACTTTTAGAGTGGATTTTAGAAAGGCAAATGTTACCTCTCTCCTGCTACCGTGCCTGGCAGCACCTGGTAAAAGTCCAGTTCCACTTGTATGTGCAAAGCTAGCACCAAGGTCTACTTTCAATAAAATCGGAAACCTTGATGAGTTTTCCTTTATTCAGTGAAAATCCCCCTCACTGTTTTCAGAGTTTGCTAGCACTACGTGGAGTTTTCACTGTAATGGTTATTGTAAGTATCAAAATCACTTAATACAAGACTTTAGTGGATTTCAAAATACCACAGTACAGCAGCTATGATGTAAGGAAACACTGGAAAAATAATCCATCTTTGAAATTAAAATTCAAACAATATGCTACCGAAAATACTTCCTAGGGAACAGCGAAAGCCGAGCCCGGCGTTCTCATAAAGAGGAGCCGCAAAGAACAGAAGGTTCTAAGCTCGGAACAAGCGAAGTGAATTGCTTTCTTCCTCTCATTCCTTCACTTCTCATCTTCCTTTTATGAAAGAAAAAGTGTATCTAATGCCAGAAGGAAGGTAACAGGTATTGATACCCTGCTAAGAGAAAATACAAGTGATACTTTCACCAAGGAGAACATTTACTTACAAAGTATCCAGGTGCTTTAGTTTTACTTTTGATGGTATTGGGGACTGACCCAGGGCTTTACACACGCTAGGCAGGTGCTTTACCACTGAGCTACATCCCCAGCCCATTTTCTTTTATTATGTTTGATGCTGAGACAGGGTCTTGCAATGTTGCTCAGGGTGGCCTCACACTTACAGTCCTCCTGCCTCAGCCTCCTGAGTACCTGCCATTAAGAGGTGTGCACCACTCTGCCCAGCTCATGTCTGTACTGTGGGTATGTCAGCCCTGAGTATATACTGAAGGAGAGACACCTCCCACACACAAAAGGAAAAGCACAGGGAGGCGCCTGTTCTGAGAGTTGCCACAGTAAAATCAGGAATTATCTAGAGGCCTGAAAACAGAGAAAAAACAATTAGAGTGAACTCAGTCAATTCTAAAGACCATACAGAAACACCTGGTCATTAATGCAGTGACTGAGCTGTGTGCTGTGAGCAGACAAAAAACCAGACAGATAAAAATTCCTGCCCTGGGGCACAGACATTTTTGTGGTGTCCACATTAGGTTCCAACATATGCCACACCTAATTTCCAGAGGTCAAAATTCCTCTTATTCAAATTTTTGCCATCAGCAACTAGCATGTTATATGCTCAGCACATGGCTAAATGTACATCTACAGCAAAAACAACTCAATCAGTATGAGGCACGCTAACATGAAAAGAAGGGACAGGGTGGGCTCTTACGTCAACTGCCAGGGACAAGTAGAGCAGCACTGAGAGGTCCCATATTCAAGCTGGTTTGCTCATGCCCAGAACATGTGTAAACACAGCTTTTTATCTAGGCCTCCTTTCAGTATATATTGATGAGGAACAGCTGGCCTGCACAACTGCAGGCTCTGCATCCACAGATCCAATAACCTTGCATCTGACATAATTGGGGGAAAACTGTATCTCTACTGAATAGTCACAGATAGTTTTCTTGTCAGCATTCCCTAAATAATACAAAGTAACAACTTCTTACATAGCACTCCTACTAGATATTACAGGTAACCTAGAGCTGATTTAACACACGTTTATGGGAGAATGAGAACTAGTGGTTGGAGGAGGGGTCCTGAACCCAACTTTCGAAGAATACTGAGGGATGACTAGAATAGCTAATTTAAAGCTGTACGTAAGCATGCACATAAACATTAAAGTAGGAAACTAAAAAACCAGTACTATTAATGCTACCTGTGTAAATAAATCAGAGATATACTAGGTTCAGCCAAAAGAAATGTCCTGTAAACCATGTAGGTTCAGCCTTGAGGACATGAAAATAGATACGTGAGGCAGTGGTAATGCAAGTATTGAGAGAAGGGTCTTCTTCATACATTTCTAGAAATTTCTCTGGCTTAGAATATTTCTTTTTCACTTAGGTGAAAGTAGAAAATTTAGTGCTCTCATATAAACCGTAAGGTATACAAGCTAAAAACAAAGTTTTCACTAAATATACCTATTTAAGCTTTTCTGGTTACCCCTCCCTCTGCTTTTTTCATGGCCAGCTCCTCTGTTTAAGTGGTTTCCAATCGCCCATCTAAAACTGCACGTCCCTGCCATCCACCCAGTCACGCTCTAGCACACTACACTATACTTTGGTTTCTCCTGGGAACTCACTACTGGAGGGTATGCCAAAATTTTACTTATTTGTTTATAGTGATTGGCTCATGAAGTCCAAGACCCTTGCTGCTTTGCCCCCGGGACAGTGCCTGGCAGGCAGCACACGCTCCAGTGAATACATATTGATAATGAATGAAAACCCTAAAAATGTGAGATGCCAGGTAAAGGCCCAGGAAATACAAGAGCTATGATTGTCTTTTTGTTTTGTTTTGTTTTTTGAGACAGGGTCTCATTTTTATATTGCAGGCTGGCCTCAAACTCTCTAAGTAGCTCAGGCTGGCCTTGAACTCACGGTGATCCTCCTGCTCCAGGCACCTGAGTGGCCTGCACAACCACACCCAGCACAGATACAATTTTAAGGCTTCCAATTTTTAGGATTCACTTTAAAAAAACTGAGTAACCAGCTGGGTATGACGGTATACACATGTAATACCAGGCGTTGGGAGGCTGAGGCAGGAGGATTGCCTAATGTCTCAAAAAAACCCAGGAGTGACCATTTTAAAATGTGAGCTACGACAAGGGAAAAAAGAGTTGCTGCATTTAGGACTGAGTGATCTTACCTATATCCTTCACTGAAGTTTTGATTAGAGTTCACTGAGCTTGTTAGTGATGGTGTTTAAAATAAGTATTATCAGAATCACAGAGCTACATAAGCCGAAAGTGTTTACAGTCACGTGTGTACTCACTTGTACACAGACTTCCCCCCCTGTTCCCCGGCATCACTCACTTCCCAGCCCCCGCCCCGTGTGGGCTGGCAGCGGGAGAAGCCCTCAGCATCCCAGGCACCCTCCTGGGGCCCACAGGACTCTTCAGTTCCCAAACTGCACTGTGATCCCTTATCATTTTTTTCCATAAGATTCTCAGAGATCTCAGGCATGGCCCATTGATTTGTAAAAATTTTATTAAAAAATTAGAGCACTTAGGAGGCTACATTTGTTAAAACTATAGACATAAAAATGTATGAATTTGATTTTGTATGTAACATATCACAATAAAGATGATTTTTTTCAAAAATGTCATGACACATATATTTTAGATCCTGGGACATTTTCATGTCTACCACTGTCCCTTACAAGATAAGACTGACTGGCCCTGTTCTCAGGTCAGCATCACCCGGTGTGACCCTGTGTCACTGGTACACTTTCCTCCTAACCTCTGGCCAGACCGAGGTCCAGGGAGAGAACAGGACTACACAGTGGCAGCAGCAGGCAGATGCAGTTTCGGGCCCTTACGGAACAGAAGACCTCTACGGGCAGATGGCTTGGAATGACTTCTACCGCTGATGATTCCTGAATCTGTATCTCAACTGCAATCCTCTGGATTTTTACCCAGCTAGTAGACATATTTCTGTTGTTGTTGTTGTTTTGGCTTTTTTGGGACAGGGTAGTCCAGGCTGTCCTTGAAATCACAGCGATCGTCCTGCCTCAGCCTGCAGAGTGCTGAGATTACAGATAGGCGCCACGACGCCCAGCTAGCTAGTAGACATCTTTATCTGCGCACAAATACACCCCCCCACAGTGATGCTCACTATCTCCGCCAGCCCTACCCTCTCCTGCATTCTTCCTCCCACTGAGACTGCTCCCTTCCGCTCGGCTGCCCAAGCCAGTCTCCACGGGCTCTCTTTTTCCTCCCTCAAGATGCATTACTCACCACACCCTGTTCATTCTAATTCTAGACAAGCCACCCACTTCTCCTCTTTTCCAAGGCCACTGGCCTCTCTTGGGTGCAGCTATGAAATGGCTCCTGGCACAGATTCATGGTTCTGGTCTTGTCTGCTTTATTTTCACACCACAGCCAGGAAAGTTCTCTAGTCTCCCAAGTCCTCTCCATAGCTTTCCACTCATTTTATTTTATTCTTTTAAGACAAAAGAACCCAGAATAACAGAAACAATACAGAAAATACGAAGTTATAGAGAAGATAGTAGGGAATTGGCACTGGATGCTGTATAACATAATGTTATCTTTGTATTTGTTATAACAAAATCAATAAAGGAAATACTAAAAAAAAATAAATAAATAAAAATAAAAAAAAAGGAAATACTGAATTACAGAGGAGACAATAGGGAACCATCACTGGATGCTGTATTACACAGTACTGTCTTTGCATTTGTTAACACAAAAACAATAAAGGAAATACCAGATTACAGAGAAAATAGTAGAGGGTTACCACTGGATGTTTTATTACATAATGTTATCTTTGTCTTTATTACTCAGTTATATAGATGATGGCTTGTTCAATTAATCCATTTTTTCCACTTCATCACCCTGTTCTACCACCCTGTCAGTGGTCTTCCCACTGGTAATAACTGCACTTTTGGTTTATTTACTCCCTCATGCTCTTACTTTGGGAAGAGACTTGGCTGCTTCTAAATGTGCTGCATAATACGTGGGTGTACACAAATTACTATGCCAGGAAGTGGAGAAGCACCCTTTGGCAAGCCCTCACAGCCATCAAGTGTCCAGTTTGGTAGGCGGGGTTACACAGCAAACCACTGGACTCTGACAGACTCTGTCAGCACGTCCACGTCTATAGGCTCAAGCGAGTCATTAGGGCCTTCCTGGGGGCCAGGCAAATGCCTGGCATTCCCAGGTGGCTGGGCAGAGTTCCGGGGGCAAGGCAGAAGCCTGGCACACCCCGGGGGCCCAGTGGAGCTCTGGGGGCAGGGCAGAGTGCCTGGCACACCCTGGGGGATGGGTGAAGTGCCTGGCACACCCCGGGGGCCGAGTGGAGCTCCTGGCATGCCCCGGGGACTGGGAGGAGTGCCTGGCACACCTCAGGGGCCGGGCAGAGTGCCACTCATTCACTGGACGAGAACAAGGCTGTCCCTGCCCCATGGCTTGCACGTGGTGCTTGCTGTAGGGTGCTCACCGTTAAGTACCAAGTGTCTTCACTGCTCACGGTTTCAAGTGACCTGGGCCCTGCTTGGGATTCTTCAGCCTTTTCACCAATCATCCTGATCCTCTACATGTTGCAGTTACAAATGTAGCTGCGCTTAGAAACTCAAACTAGACCACTTCTTTATGAAGGAAGCTTCTGATTTTGAGTAACTAACTTAAGACAAAGTACATTCAAAGAAAATTTTTAGTAATATTCACCTCAAGTAAATGTCAGCCTCTTACCTTAGGTTCTTTTAAGTAACAGTGCATGGCCTGAGTAACGTCTGCAGCATGGACTGCATTGTGGTAAGGATTCTGACTGTGGTAATCTTCTTGAATCATAACTACATCAAAGAAAAAAAAAGACCCCAATTTTATAATGGGCAAGGTCATAAATGGGTAATGAGTCCAATGTTACAGTGGGTCACATGCACACATATTAAAAACTGTGGTAATTATGCTATCCCCCAGTTTTCACATAGCTATCAACTAAAATTGTCCAGAATCAAAAACAGCGATCACCTCACAGTTCACATGCATAGTTTTTCATCACTGAACAGCAGAATACACCCTGAGACGTGCAGTTAGGTGATTTCACTGTACAAACATCATAGAATGTACTTGTAGAAATCAAGAAGGGTGTGATGCCACCAGAGGATATAATATGGGACCACTATCACAAGTGCAGTTGGTCACTGACCAAAGTATCACGTGGTGCCCAGCTGTGTGTGTTTTAAGCCTCTAAATTTGATTGTAATACAGTAGTAGCTACCGATAAAACTGATAAAAAGTTAAACAAGTTCTATATAAATCTTTTTACTGTTAAAGTGGGTTCGAATCACTTACCTAAAAATCTACGAAGTTTCACCATATCTAAATGGAAGTATTCAATTAGTCCATGAAGACTAAATAAGTGAAAGGTTAAGCTTACTAGACTATTTCCTAAAAAGAAAAAAAAATTAAATTAGTAGGAAATATACTGATTATACTGTGCTTTTAAACACGGATTTTGAACACTGAGTGTGGCAGCACACACCTGTAATGTCATCACTTGGGAGGCTGAGACAGGAGGACTGCCATGAGTTCAAGGCCAGCCTGGGCTACATAGTGAGTTCATGGCCAGCCTGGACTACATAGCGAGACCCTGTCTCAAAAAACAAAACAAAACAACAACAAAAAAGGGGATTTTGAATATACAACATGGACAAACAGTACTAAACCCTATTTTTGGTCTACCTAAAATGTGCATATTCTTATTTTATCAGTTATGAGCTTAAATGTAATGTTTTTGTTTCATTCTTTTTTTTTTTTTCCAGGAATTGAACTCAGAATCTTTTGCTTGACAGGCAGGCACCTGTGCCACTGGGCTATATCCCTGGTCCTATTTCATTTTAAGAAAAAAAATGTCTTGTTGCTTAAGTTTTCCATAACCAAGGAATTGAAACAAACATTTGCAGACAGGATGATTTTCTAAAAGACACCAAAATAATTACAATCAGTAATAGAAAACTTTGAAAACGGCCCCACACTGAATCAGTTAATTCAGCTTTCTAAGGCACTTAAAACATGACGGTGTGTCCTTTTCCCACATGCCCTGGAGCACTCTGCTTTACCCGCACAGCCTCTGCAGGAGCAGGCGGCCTTAGCTGCAGCGGTGTTAGGTAGAAGTGGCGCTTATTCTTACCCATACAGAGGTGGGATGGGTCGGTGACTTCCTCAAGATTCTCAGGGTCAGAACTCGGAGCTCAACCACTTGCCTTTTCCACATTTGCAGCAGAAAATCTTAGCACTGCCTGGGATAGCAGTGGGTATGTGCAAAGTGAAGCAGGACTCTACACTATAAACTCGTGACTAATATTGTAATACCCAGCAATCTCACTCATTTCTTCTAATGAATAGGTACTTTCACTTTTTAAAATAACTATTTTCAAGACTTCTGTTCTGAAGCTCTCAATGTGGCCACTTCGCATCTAGCAGCTCCTTCTCCCCAGTCTCAGGCCTCGCAGAGGAAAATGTAAGCCCTCACCTTCCCCGTCCTATTAAAAGCCGGTCCACCCACGCGAGACGGTCCCTGCTCGCCAGACAGCTCCCACCCCCATCCGTCCCAGTCAGCAGCAGGATTTAGACACTCTAGATTCCACTCCCCTTCAAACAGCAGGGAGGTAGCCTTTATGTAAATGGGGAAGGGGCTGGAGATAGGGACGGCACAGGTGGGAAGGGGAAGTAGAAATGAAGGTTCAGTATGTGTAAATGTAACTCCCCCAAGATGAATGCGGTTATTACATATCACAAACACATACTAGTAAAAAATTCAGAACAGCAAGAACAACAGAAAAAATACTGGCCTTCTGGGGTCCGCTCCCCCCTTAAAAGACTTGCTATATGTAGTGGAGATCATTGTCAATTTCTACCAGGTCTACTATTCCCTTCTGGAGTACAGCTGGTTTTTTTTTACCTTCTACTATTTTTCTCTTTTATACACTCTTTCTATGGACAAATATGCTGTATTATGAAGTATTAAATAGCCACTATGTTTTACAAGGGGTATGACTGTATAAGTTACTGCCAATATTTGTATAACAATAACACACAATTTTAGTGTTCTCTGAATAAATTATAATTCTTGCTAAAAAGCACAAAAGTCATAACTAGTCCAACACTGAAAATTTTTAGTAATAAGTTTCTGTTTGTTCTTGTTTTTGAGACAGGGCCTTGTTCTGTAGTCAGTCGGCCTGGTACTCCCTATGTGGCCAGGCTAGCCTCCCACTTGCAGTTCTCCTGTATCAGCCTCCAAGTGGGTAACAGTATTTAAAAAGAACAATAAAAGGAATAAAAGTTGTCAAAACAACTGTCAACAGAAGATCATGGCTGAGGGAAGGTGAATTAATTGGAAAAATACTTGTGTGAGCAAGAACGGGGTGCTGGTCAAGAGAGATGCTTTCTAAAGAATACCTGACATACAATGTTTACACAGAAAGGGAAAAACTGACATTAAGTCAATGTTACAGTGCATTCACACCCTGCTGTCACTCTACAGGAGCAAACACGAGTGCACATGGTTGGGGAGCCGCCCCAGAAGAACCAGGCTGTCTCTGTGGTTATTACTGTAACCACTAACTTTTGGTGGGTGGGTTAGTTAAGTGACTGTGAACTTGAGTAAGAAACGCCCAGCTAAACTGGATCAGCATAGCTGGTCATGGAGGAGCTGCTGCAGGCAACTTGCTGCCTGAATGGTAGGAAACAGAAAGGAAGAAGGCGCGCTCCTGTTTCTTCGGAGTTGCGCAGCCTTCACCTTCACCTGAACATCGTCTCCTGGCTTCCAGTGCAAATGCTTCAGCATAACATCACAGAGCCTTTGGCCTCCTGACACAGAATCACACAGGTCACGGCAGTGAGTGCCTAGCCTCTGGCCAGATCTCCGGTGGACAGACACAATTTGCACTTTTCCACATCTGACTCTGTGGGTGGGTATTATAAACCAATCTTGTAAATTCTTACATATTTGTATATCTTACACTAAATGTTTCTCTAGCAAGCACTGACTGGTACACATTTTGGTACCAGGAGTAGCTCTCGAGAAACAGAATTGTAAAGATGAAATTCTTGCCGGGCATGGTGGCGCACATCTGTAATCCCAGTTTGAGACCAGCCTGGGCTACAAAGTGAGCTCAAGGCCAGCCTGAACTTCATAGCCGGACTCTGTCTCAAAAGACAAAAAAAGAAAGATGAAGTTGTTTAGTGGCTTTAGGGGTCCCCAGAGTTGGCTCTCTAATTTGATGAGACCTAAAGACACCACGGTCTCTCATCTTTTTTTCTGTTTTGGTATCGAATCAAACTCAGGACTTTGTGCTTGCCAGGCAAGTGCAGTTCCACTGAGCTATATCCCAGCTTTCCTCGTGATGCTGTGAGGGTTACTTACAGTCCCTGGTGCAGTGTAGATCCACTTGATTATGCTAATTCACCACTTGTGAAATACAAGGAATTTGGTGACTTCATATATGAAACTTTTGAATGTTTTTGGCAGAGAAGGAAATATAATGCTGCTTGCTGGCTGCTCTTAGCACCTCTGGACAAAAGAGTGAAGGAAAACAACAAACTCAAAACATCTGCAGGAAATCTGAAGTCTTCTAACCATGAGAACAAACTAATAAAGGAGATAAGGAGCTCAAAGATTCAAATTCCCAGCTCCTGATACACACATAAAAAATTTAAAAAGTTTCTGATTACATTCGGAAAGAGAATCTCCCGTCCTTCAGCCACAGGGCCGAGACAGGAGAAAGCCAAACACAGGCCCTCACAGTTCAACTGGCTCAAGTGCAGCATGAGTTTAATGCTCTGCCTCGAAGCTTATCTGAAGCGAAGTGGGGGTACTTATTGGAGAAGAATGGGCTCTCACAAACTGGGAAGGAGATCTGTGGGAAGACCCTGATGAGGGTGAAGACGCGCAGCTCCTAGCCTCTGAGATTATTTGCTAGAGGAAGAGATTTCCCCACCCACAGCATCCCCACCCCAGCCTGTGTGTTGGCCTCTCCTCATGTATCTGAGGAAACTGACCCTGTGTTGACCAAGCATGATAACGCTGGCACTCCTCAGGACCCATTCCACCACCCATTGCGCCTCTAGGCCTATAACGGGGCTCAGATCACAGAAGGCTCCTATGAGTGAGGTACAGTGTGACCCTTGAGGCCTGCTATTCTCACAAAGAACTTGAGTTCTCTAACTCTTATAAACAGAGGCTTCATGAGCAAGTGTGGAATGAAAATGGAATGGTGGAGAAAACATACACCTAGACCAGGCTGAGTTTGTTGACAGGGCCCATTAAGCCGCTCGTGGAGTAAAGAAAGGTGTTAATAGTTAATACTTGGCTTGTTGGCAGAAGTATGTGTCAAAAGATGGCCCAGTGTGAATGAGTTAGAGATACCCATGACAGTCCCTGGTTTAATGCTGATGAGGGATTTAGAGGCTTAGGCAGACGAGAACGCTGGAGTGATTCTGTTGTCAGACCCACCACACTGGGATGATCCAGAGGATGTACCCTTCACTAACACCGTGAGAAACAAGTTCACAAGGGAGCACTGGCCCCCCCAAAAGAGCCCTGTCGTTGCTCTTCTCTGTGTGCCAGACCTTGTAGTAGGGACTGTGGTAAACTTAAGGGAAGTGGGTTTGGCTGGATCCCAGAGGGGCAGGGGTCAAGTGGCACCACTTAACCTCCAAAGGCAAGGTACACGCGCTTACCGTAATGGACAGCAGAAGCAGAGAAATGATCAGAACGCTCTGACATGTATAGACTTACAGCATTGGCTGATTAGCCAGTGTTTCCAAAAGTGAAGTAGATAGGAAGCCTATGGAATTTTTATTAGATTTATATAATAAAAGAAAAAATTAAGGGCAAAGGAACAGAAGCCTGCTTTAACTCACAGTAACAGTGAATCATGACCTCTCAACCTGTTCCGGATTTAACCAGTTTACAAACCTAGAATCCTGTGAATGAAGGGGAGGCTGGGTCCCGTTGAGGAAAGACCCTGGTACGCCACCAAAATTTATACTGATTAAGAATCTTTCTCCTATCCTTCCCCATGGCGATATAAGGCCTTTGGCCAGAGTGACTACACTGGGGGAAAGGAAATGCTTATAGACATTTCAGGGACTACTGAATACTGACTCTGAACTAATTTCAGTGGATTCAAAATGTCATGGCCCTCTAGGAAGAGTCGGGGCCTACGGAAAGCAGGTGACCCATGGAGTTTTAGCAAAGGTCTGACTCAGTGGGTCCAATAGGTCCTCAAATCCATTGTGTAGTCACCTCCCTTGTTCCACAATGTGTAACTGGGATAGATATAACTGGCCCTTGGCACAATCTTCACTGATCCCTTAACCTGTAGTGTGAGGGCTGCCACGGGTAGAAAAGCAAAATGAAAGCCATTAAGAGCGGCCTTTGCCTGGTAAAATAGTAAACCCAAAACAGCACTGCATCCTGGGACTGCAGAGATTCACGTCACTATCAAGGACTTGAAGGATGCAAGGGTGGCAGTTCTTACGACATCTCTCTTTCATTCTCCTATCCGGCCTGTGCAGAAGAAGGGTGGGTGTTGGAGAATGACAGTAGATTACTATAAATGGAACCAAGGGGAGACCATGATTCTAACTGCTGTACCAGGTGTGGTGTTCTGACTTGAGCAGATTAACATCTCCTGCTATGTGGTATGCAGCTGACTGGAACAAAGGCCTTCTTCTCTATATACCTATTCGTAGGGCTCATCAGAAACAATTTGTTATCAGCTGGCAAAGCCAGCAATACACCTTTAGTGTCCGACCTCAGGATTATATTATGTTTCTAGCCCTTAGTTCGTAGGGATCCTGATTGCTTTTCTCTCCTAGAAGGTGTAATGCTGGTTCATTACATTGATGACATTCTGCTGACTGGACCAAGTGAGCAGGAGGTTCAACCACTGGATTTGTTAGTAAAACACTTGAGAAACAGAGGATGGGAAATAAATCCAACAAAAATTCAAGGTCCTTCTACCTCAGTGAAATTTCTAGAAGTCCAGCAGTGTGGGGTGTGTAGAATAGCCTGTCTAAGGTGAAAGGTAAGCAGTTGCATCAGGCTCCCTCCATAACTAAAAAGAGACACAAGGCTTAGTGGGCCTATTAGGATTTCTGGAGGCAACACATTCTGCACTTAGGTGTTTTATTCTGGCCCATTTACCAATGACTCAGAAAGCTGCTAGTTCTGAGAGGGGTCAAGAACAAGAAAAGGTTCTGCAACAGGTCCAGCTTTCTCTGCAGGCTGCTCTGGCACTGGGGCCTCACAATCCAGGAAACCCAGCAGTACTCAGGAGTGGCAGTGGCAGGAAGAGATGCTGTTTGGAGTCTCTGGCAGGCCCTTATAGGTGAACTGCAGAGACCTTTAGGGTTTCACAGCACGGCGCTGCCATCACCTGCAGACAACAATTCTCCCTTTAAAAAACAGCTCTTGGCCTGCTACTGGGCCTTAGAGGAGACTAAGCATTTGACCGTGGGATACTGGGTTACCATGAAGTTTGAGGTTCTTGTTATGAGTTGGTGTTATCCAATCCTCTGAGCCCTAAGGCTGGAGGTGCACAGCGAGAGGCCGTATGTGATCCAGGCAGACCAGGCTCTGAGGGCACAAGGAAGTTACATGAAGAAGCTGCCCAGATGCTCACGACTCCTACTCTTGCTGCACTGTCTTCTGTTTCCCAGCATGCACCAGTGGCCTTATGGGATGTACCACATGATCAGCTGGAGCACTGCAGCCCCTTTCCAGGACACCCCTGATACACAGTGCAAATAGTGGTGAAATGAAATCTTTATAAGGGCAGAACTTTGGGCAGTGCACCTGGTAGCACAGCTTGCCTGAAAGGAAAAATGGCCACACATGAAACTATATACTGATGCACGGGCTGTAGCCAATGGTCTGGCCAGATGGTTAGGAACATGGAAGGCACACAACTGGAAAACTGGTGATAAATATATCTGGGGAAGAGGTATGTGTATAGACCTTTCTATATGGGCAAAGGATGTAAAAATATTTGTATCCCTGTAAATGCTCACCAAAAAGTGACTTCAGCAGAACAGAACTTTAACAATCCAGTGGATATGATCACCTGTCCTGTAGACAGTCAAGCTCTTTCCCCAATGGGCTCATGCACAAAGTAGCCAGACGGGCAGGGATGGAGGTTATGCATGGGCTCAGCAAATGGCCTCCCACTCACCAAAGCTTAACTGGCTACAGCCACTGCTGAATGCCCAAAATGCCAGTAGCAGAGACCAACACCAAGTCCTTGATACAGTATCATTCCCTGGGGTGATCAGCCTGTGACCTGGTGGCAGGCTGATTATACTGGACCACCTCAGTGACGGAAAGGACTGTGCTTTGCCCCTTCTGGCATACACACTTATTCTGGACATGGATTTGCCTCTCTTACCTGTAATGCTTCAGGAAAAACTACCATCTGAGGACTCATAGAATGCCTTGTCCACTGTCACAGGATTCTACCCAATAGTGCCTTTGGCTAAGGAACACATTTTACAGCCAAAGAAAGGAGGCAATGCGCTCAGGCTCATGGTATTCACTGGTCTTATCATGTTCCTCACCATCCAGAAGCGGCTGAATTGATAGAAAGTTGGAATGGTCTTTTGAAGACACAGTTACGGCATCAGCTGGGTAGAAATAGCTCACAGGGCTGAAGCAAAGGTCTTCAAAAGATTGTCTATGCTTTGAATCAGTGTTCGTTGTACTGTACTGTGTCTTCCACAGCCAGGATTATGGATCCAGGAATCAAGAGGTGGAAGTGGAAATGGTCCTACTCACCATTACCTCTAGTGATCCACCAGCAACATTTTTGCTTCCCGTTCCCACACCCTTATGCTCTGCTGGCCTAGAAGTCTTAGTTTCAGAGTGAGAAAGGCGTGTACCAGGAAGCACAACAATGATACCACTGAGTTGGAAGCTAAAACTTCTCCCTGGTCATTCTGATCTCCTCATGCCTCTGCATAAACAAACTAAAAAGGGAGTCACAGTGTTGTCAGGGTTAAGTGAACAAGACTTTCAAGAAGCAACTGGATTATTATTCCACAGCAGAGGAAAGGAGAACATACTCGGAGTGGAAGGCTTCCTTTAGAGCACCTCCCACTATGGCCATCCCTATTACTAAAGTCAGTGGGAAACCACAACAGTCCAGTCCAGACTGACAAATGGTCCAGAGCCTTCGTGAATGAAGATACGGGTCACCCCCCGAGGGAAAAAACAAAGGTCTTCTGAGATGCTTTCTGAAAACCAAGGGAATACAGAATGGTTGGTAGAAGAAGGTAGTTCTAAATACTAACTATGACCCTGTTTTCAGCTCAAGAAACAGGGACTGTAATTGTAACAGCTCTCTTCTAAAATGCTTCCTATATAATATAAAGTTGATAGACTTAATGGTGATTCTTAAGTACTGTTAAACTGGTATTATAAGTTTTGAAATACTAGATATAAAAACATCACCCAAAGAAAACTCGCCTTCCACTCTAGCGAGGGAATTAGTGCGAATTAGTGCATTTGTTCGTATGTAGGTTAGTTGTAACGTGTTAGGTATAATTATGAATTTGTTGCTTTTTTTTTTTTTTTTTTTAATTTAAGACAGGTCTTCCTATGTAGTCCAGGCTGGCCTTGAATTCACAGTGATCCTCCTTGTTCAGCTTCCCAAGTGCTGAGATTATAAATGTGTGCTACCACACCTGGCTATGGACTTGCCTTGTGTCTGGAGGTGTCTGGAGATTAGTTTAAAGAAAGGTGTCTGGTTGTCAAGGTGACAAAGGGTGGATTACGATAATTTAACCAGTTAATTGTGTCAACTTGAGTAACAAACACCCAACTAAATTGGATCAGTACAGGGCTTGTGGCCAGAATGGTATAAAAGGGAAATGAAGAAGGAAAGTTGCTTCTGTTTCTTTGAAGGAACTCCAATCTTCACCTTCACCCTGGATGTCATCTGGCTTCCAGCACAGACCCTTCAGCCTCTTGATATGGAATCACATGGAACACTGCAGTGAGCTCCAAGGTTCTGGCGGGATCCTCCAGCAGGCAGACAGACCTTTTGCACGCTTCCACATCTGACTCTGCGGGCAGCCACTGTAAGTCAACCCTGTAAATTCTTACATATTTGCGTATCTTACATTAAATCTGTTTCTCTAGTAAGCAGTGCCTGATACATATTTTCATTCTGTATATATAAGTCATCACTGGGTTCTTCCAAAATGGTTTTTCAAACCTGTGAAACAAATGACCAATTTCTAGTGTCTAGAATAAGTTATGAAAACTACCACCTAATGGCAAAATGGCCTCTTTTAGAACTCAGGCAAACAGTGTAAAAGATACACATAGCCCTTCACTAAACACCTAAAGGAAAGTACCAAGAAATTAGAGTATATTCATATTGAGTTAAAAACATGCATGCAACATTTCCTCTCCCTGTCAGTTCACAGAACATTAAGTATTTTAGTACCAGTGAATAAGAACACGAGTCAATAAAACATTCCAAAACAAGAGATGCTTAATTTTGTTAAAAGTTAAAAGGCAAAGAATGGAAATATTCTTAAAAATGAAAACTGTATTTATAGAAAAGCTACCCACACAAAAGAATACTGAAATACAGGACTGCCTACGACGTAGTGGCCCCCCGACATTTTTAGGAAATGATCCTTAATGAGAGCTACCAGCACAGCACAGGCTGGCGACACGTGTCCGCACAAACCTGGCAGCGTCTGGAA
The DNA here is from genome assembly GCA_004027595.1 of Dinomys branickii. Classification (NCBI taxonomy): domain Eukaryota; kingdom Metazoa; phylum Chordata; class Mammalia; order Rodentia; family Dinomyidae; genus Dinomys; species Dinomys branickii. The sequence goes on from PVLD010002477.1 coordinate 57,397, forward strand.
GCAACAAGCTCTGTCTTGCTAGCTCACATCCCCTCATCTCATCACTATAAAAGGAACATGAAGTGTCTCCACCAGACAATAACTACTTTCCTCCCTGGAGCACAAACTGAAGACCACTGATCTTAGCATGAATCACTAACTTTCGCCTCTTCCTCCCACCCGTCCCCTCCCAATATAATCTCAGAAATTACCAGAATAAGAAATATAAGAAACTGCTGGGTCAGTAAAACAGAAGGGAAAACTGCACATTTGGATATAATGAACATGTACTATCCATAACTAATTGCAGGCTAAGCAGTTGTTAAAGAAATGCATTCTAATTACATAATTCAAGCTGAAAGAATTGTGCTGCCTATTTGTTCAGTAATATCTCCTCAAGTAAAGGATGCTATACTTAAATGAATGTATGTATTACCTCCTACGAAATCAAAGGCAGGGAGCTAACCTTGGGTGGAATTTTACTACCTAATGATTTGGAATCAACTCTTAGGGGAAACCACTCAACCACTCTGTCCACAAGCCTGGTTTAAAAAGTAAGGTGGTCAAAGGGAAAGCAGTGAGGTAACACAGACGATGGCTACTACTTCTGTACTTCTGACCATCCCACCTACTACTAATCTCATTCCACTTTCACAGCAAGCCTGGCTGGCAGGCCCTGCATTTTTTAAAAATAAAATTTAGAGAACAATGAACAATTTCAGTAGCATAATTTCATCTACATCTTGACATAATAGCTGAAGTAGTATTTGTGTTGAGTTAGGAAAAGAGTATTTTTCAGACTGAGAAGGAGGTGGGTCACCTGGTATTTTACTAGCTGTAGTTTCAAACAGAAGGCCCAAGAGAAGGCCAACCGTGAGATGACATCTGAACCTCTCCCACAGGCCACTTCATGGGCTGGGAGAAGAGCAGGAACCTAATCACAAATGGCAAAAAGAGGCAGAAGAGAAGAACATGGAGGAAAAAGCAGAGAAAAGTGTTGTAGTCAGGGTTGCAAGGGGAACAACACAGGACACACAATTTATAGGATTATCTGATAAAAGTCACTCAAAGAGTCATATACAAAAGGAGTGTAGGAAATCTGTCCACATACTAAAGACCCAAAGAATGCAGCTGAGGGTCTGGATCCCATGGTGATGTCCTCCCTGAGTACAGCTGAAGACCTAGAGTTCACAACAATGCCTCCCACGAGTCCACCTGGAGGCCCAGAGCCCATGACAATGTCTCTTACAGGCCCCTTACATGGATCTGCACTGGGAAGGCCCAGAGGTCAGTGGTGGAAGCTAGAAGGTCTGTGCCAGTGGGATGAAGGGTCTGTGCTAGCAGGCTGAGGGATCTGCACTGGAGCCGGGAAGTGACACTCAAAAGAACCAGAGCTCCCCCGAAGGTACCACAGCCCTGCTCAGCAACAGTGAGGTCCCGAGCTCCTCTGATGGTGAGGAAAGCCGAGTTCCCATCAAGGAAAGGCAACACAAAAGCTTCTCTAGGAGACTGAGCAGCGCACCATCGTCCCCTCCAGAGCCAGGAAGCGATGCTCAGAGTGAGGACCAGAGCTCCCCCAAAGTGAACTGAAGCCATTCTCAGTGCTAACAAGGTCCTGAGCTACTCGGATGATGAGAATAGCCGAGTTCATCAGAAAAGACAGCGTGACAAGGTCCTCTAGTAAAACAGCCTGAGAGAACCAGCAGCTCCCTAACAGCTTCCAAACAGCTTGTGCACTTCTTCCTTCCCAGTTCTGCCTCTTATGCTGCGGGCTACAGTCCTCAGGTGGGTTCCCACACCCAGCACCACGCTGGTTCAATTCTGCTCGTTACAAGCTGACCACCAGCTGTCACTCCACCCTAAACTGGCAGTAAAGAATCTTTGCTATAAAAGAAAACCTCACTGTGTTCACCATTTGGTGATGACCAGTCCAGCTCACTTCTTGTCCACAATGCAGAGTCAGGCAGACGGCGCCCACAGTACCTACAGCCTATCGGAAATGATGCAGTAATACTGAAGGACTCTAACGCTCAGGACAAAGTCGTGTTCACGTCTCTGTTTTACCTACTGTACTGGCTTCCTCAGGACAGGAACCTTACCCCAAAGTAAAAAGAAAACACAACAATAGGTGCCCTCAAAGTACAGCAGTGGACCATGTATGTACGCATCATTCCACACAGTCGGATGAGGCATTCTCTCTGGGTATGTGCTACTGTACTGTTTCACTTTAGTAAAAAGCTGTTTTCAGGCAAACGGGGAAAAGGCCAGTTGAACCACAAGAATGATGCTAAATTTTTTATCCTTTTTTTTTGTGTGTGTGGTACTGAGAATTGAACTCAGGATCTTATGCTTGCCAGGCAGACGCCTATCCCACTGAGCTATATCCCCAGCTAAAATCTTTTATCCTAAGTGAAAGCTATTTCCAAACAAAGCTAAACCAATCTCAGGAGGTGTTGGAGCAGATCTGAATGACTTGCAGTAATCTTTTTAAAACTACTCTTACTCTCTAGAGGTTCTGATTACTGGCCACGTGTGCACCAGAAGGAACCACTACACCGACCATAACACGTTAGGTCTCTCAAGGGCACAGGGGCAAGATAAGATATCTTGCAGAAGGTAGCTAATCCACCTCTCACCTGTGCTATTCATGCACAGGATAGACCTGAAAGTACCACTATAAATAACACAATCTGAAAGAAATCGAAGTGAAAAATCAAGACCACAATGAGACAATAATGTTCACTTGGGATATAAACAACAGCAGCATTACCTGCCAATCAGCCAAGTTATGAGAAGGATGACTGGTTTTGGGGTTGTGGTTTTATTTCTGGTTTGGTACTGAGGCTTGAACTCAGCATCTCACACAAAGCAAGTGCTGTACCTCTGAGCTACATCTCTAGCCCTTTTGTTTTTTCAACAGGGTCTCATTACATTGCTCAGGCTGGCCTTGAACATAATTGTGACCTTCCTGCCTCAGCCTCCTGAATAGCTGAATTACAGATGGGTACTGCCATACTTGGTGATGATGACTTTTGATTACTGTTATGGCTAGTAATAAAAAGATAAAATTGTGAGATTATTTCTGTTAGTTTTAGAAAAGTCACTAAAAAGGGACAATATGATGTTCCCATTGCCAACAGCTGGCTCAGAAGCTAAGTTAAGGAGGCAACCCACCACTGGCTGTACCATCACTGTACAATCTAGAGGCTATATGAACTTGAGTAAGTCAAATTCTTCACTTACCATTTGTTAGTCTATCAAATAGAAAGATATCAAAATTCCAATTTCCAACTTTTTCCAGCATACACTGAAATGAAAACCAAACATTCCTACTGTAATTTATTTTCAATAACATTCTCTGTCTTTTTTAAAGAAAGTCCATAGAGAAGTTAATGAAAATGGATGGTGACTAATTTACTTTAAGAAATACCAATTATCATTCCCCTTTTAATCATGACTTTTCCAATGAGCTACAAAAAAATGCCCAAAGAAATAAACTCCATTTGAAAAATGCAATTATTATTATTTTGTCTTTCAGTGAATGAATGTACAGGTCAGACTAGTCTTTCCACTTATTCCTACAGTTCCAATAATTTTCAAGAATTCTGAAATAATTCAGTATCATAGAAGGGTGACTTGTATGTTGTATGGTCTGAAACTAGACTTTAAAGAGCTAACAATATGAGTTAGAATAGCTATGTACTGAGTACTTACTGAACACAAGTACTAGCACAAGTACTTTGTACTCACAACACTGTCCAAGCAGGCACTGGTTTGAATTCTCATTTTATAGATGGGGAAACATAAAAAAGTAACTTACTTGCATAGTCAGAAAACAAGAGAGCTAGAATCTAAAAATCAGGAATCTGACTTTGGAATCCAGGCTCCCAACACTGACACTATACTATGCTTTAATTATTTGTTATTAAGTTTTTAAAGAATATTCACAATGGGATGCTTTTAAATAAACTTTAAATATCATTATAAAGTTAATATCACAATTTATTAATTACCTTTTAGTATGATACATGCTATACCAAAAGAGAACAAATCCCACAAAAATCCTAAAAACCAAGTATTTTTACACCATATATTCTTTATTAAACCTTTTTTTTCTCCAAATAGGGTCTCACTATGCAGTCCAGGCCTGCCTTGAACTCACTATGTAGCCCAGGCTGGCCTTGAAATCATGGCGATCCTCCTGCCTCAGCCTCATAAATGCGGAGCCTATAGAATAGGAGTGCACCACCACACTTGGCTTTGCATTATATAGTCTCTTTCTTGTTATTGTTGAGACACAGTCTCACTATACAGGTCAGGCTCGACTTGAGTTCATGCTATAGCCCAGGCTGGTCTCAAACTTGCAATAATCCTCCTGTCTCAGCCTTCTGAGTGCTGGGATTACAGGCATGTGCCACCATGCCTGGCTTGCATTATATATTCTTAACTTAAACATTTTATGCACTTTCTCAAGAAAAAAACTTTTATTTTTGTACCTGCAAGTTGACTGCGGTAGACGCTAGTGGACGCTCTGACCTGAGCAGTGCTGACACACTACTAGGGACTGTCAATTATGGAAGTACAAATAACAATGACACATACACAATATCCTCAGTTCAAAGAGCAGAGCTTGAATCTTTTCAAAAGTTTAACAAAGTACAAAGATTTTTCAGTGATATTGTTTATCAAATAGGAAAGCAGAGGTTTTCAGTATAATGTGACTGTTAAAAATGTACCTCAACCTATTCTACACAAATTTATAAAAATTGTCCTATAAATATTAAGTCAAACTCAAGATTTTTTAAAATCCTCATTTGGTCAAAAACAGCCTCATTTAACGTCAACTTAATTGAGACATTTCATTTAAAGTATTTAAAGATGAATTAGCCTTACTTAAAACATCTCTAAATCCTCAAAATCTCCTTGACATAAAAGTCTACACAAAATGTATTTGACTGAAAATCATCAAACTTAACTTTGCGTTCTATCGCATTTACCTTTAACCAGCTGGGTGAACTTATATCCCTTGTGCCCTCCAGGCCTGTTTTCTTTCTGACAGACGGAGAGACACTAGACTGGATAACCTCTAATGTTCTTCCCAGCATTTAAGATTCTGGGTGACCTTTGTAAACTGTATTTAATGTTTTACTGATCTAGTCATTACTTAATGTTGTAACCACTGAAAACATTTTCACCACTTCAGTCATTTCTCAAATCCCCTTGGCTCTGCCATACCTAAATGTAAAAAGACCAGCTACTCTAAGGGAAGGAATCTGAAAAACTGGCCCAAATTGTTTTTCACAGACAGAAAAAGAATGTACAAGTTATGGGGGGAAAAAGCCCCTTAGAAAACTTATTAAACAACATTTTCTTGAAAAAGCTTTACAGACCTTGGCTTGTCCATTGTAATCGTCATCTAAAATGTTAAGAGAGCTGGAAACCGTAGTACCACGGAAAAAGCGTGAGGATCTGAGATACCGCTGGAAACTCAGCAACCTTCTAATATTCCTTGCAGAGACAGACACTTCAATTTCAGATTGAGCTGAAATAAAAGAAGGCAAAGGTAAGAACAGCTCAAGAAGACCATACGCTACATCTGCAGCTCAGCTTCTAGTTACGTGTAAGTATTTTTGAAAGACTACTCAAACCTTTACATTTTTATATCTAAAGGTACAGACCTACTTTGTATCTATTGTAATTTAGAAGTATTAAACAAAGACGGTAGTAAGTTAAAATTATTATTCTTATTAGTACATGTTTGCAGTGCACAGTACTTACATTCACTATAGGGAATAGACGCACGTACTTACCATATCTGAATTCTTTTTACCCCTATCTCTAGATTTCGTTCCCATTTGCAAAAGATTTATATCCGTTTCCTATTACCTTTATTTATTTATTTATTTTTTA
>PVLD010002477.1:63385-165100 GCA_004027595.1 Dinomys branickii
TTTATTTTAAAGACAAAAGAATGGAGACATATGAACCAGAAAAGCCATAAACAATACAGAAAATACAAAGTTATACAGAATGTAGTAGGGAATTAGCACTGGATGTTGTATTACATAGTTATCTTCACATTAGTTAACACAAAAACATTAAAGGAAATACCAAATTATAGAGAAGATAGTAGGGAATTTGCACTGGATGTTGTATAATATAATGTTATCTTCACTTGTTAATACAAAAACGATTGAGGAAATACAGAATTATAGAGAACATAGAAGGGAATTAGCTCTGGATGCTGTCCTACATTATGTTACCTTCACCTTTGTTACTCAGTTACACAGATGATGGCCCATTTGATCATTCAATTTTTCTCCTCCCTCATCTCCATTGCCCTACCACTCAATCAGTCATCTTCCCTGTGATAATAACTCTATTCCTGGGTTTATCTATATCCTTGGACTCTCACTTTGGGAAGAGATATAGCTGCCTCAGACTATACTGTAACATACATGGGTGTATACAAACTGCCGTGGTTAGAGGTGGGAAAGCACATATGCTCACAGCGGACCGCCCGGCTCCACCCTGTTGTCATGCTATGGGTGGGGGCGGGTCCAGTCCATGAGGTGCCCTGAGCGGGGCCCACAGCAGAGCGGCCACCGGACCCACTGCGGAGCAGCAGCAGAGCAGCCACGGGGCCCACTGCAGAGCAGCATCAGGGCCCACTGTGGGGCAGCCGTGGGGCCCACTGCGGAGCAGACGCGGGGCCCACAGTGGAGCAGCCACGGGGCCCACTGCGGCGCAGCCGGAGCAGCCGCAGGGCCCACAGCAGAGCAGCCACAGGGCCCACTGAGGCACAGCTGGAGCAGCTGCGGGGCCCACAGCGGAGCAGCCGCGGGGCCCACTGCAGCACAGCCGGAGTGGCCGTGGGGCCCTCAGCGGAGCTGCCGCAGGGCACGCGCCCCCATTGGGGCACCCTCTGTGACCCTTTTGCCTCTGTCCCATTGCCTTGATGCCAGAGGCCCTTTCTTCTCCTCCCACCTCCTCCTGATCTCCAGCATTACCATTCCCCACCCCTTGCAGCTGGGCAATGGGTCTCCGAAGCTGAAACTGTGAATGCCGAAACGAGGGCGTGGGCCAAGGGTGTGCTTGGAGCGGCAACCTCCTCCCTCTCCGTCTCGTCTCCCTCCAACTGCACCATGGCAGATCTCCGATCCCCTCCTCCAGAGGAGGTTTTGCTTAGTCTTTCCGAGGGTTTCCGTTCCCATTTCAGATCCTTCTCGAGTTCAGGATATCCACCTCTTTCCTTTCTGTCCTTCACATGTTGCTATATTCCTGTGTCTGAGTGGCATTCCTCCAGGAGGTTCTCTCTCTGCTGCCTACCCGGTCACCATGGGTTCATACAAGGTTCATGTATGCAAGCAGTATGGAGACACTGTTGTTGCTCGTATTAGTAGTTTGGGGTGAGTCCTGAAGCCTGTGGACTTGTCCCATTGCTGTCAGGAACAGGTGGTGATTGCGCAGGCTGCCCAGGCTCAAGGTGCTCACAGAGGGCATTCAGGGTGGGAGCTGAAGCCCAGTAACTCAGTTCATGCTTCCTGCTTGATGCTGGAGTGAGAAGGGCGTGGGGCCGTGTGATCCACCTCCATCTGCAGCTCTCTCTTGCTGTTGTGCTCCAGTTCCCGTTTGTTCCTTGGCTGGATCCCTGGGAGTTGCTGTGGCTCTGATGTTGCTGCTGATGCACCCCACCGCTCCCCACTGGCAGCCGCCCACACAGTGGAGAGGCAGGAGGCCACAGCCTCGAGGCAGGCATAGAGCTGGGTGTGGTGAGATGTGTACTGGCTGCTCTGGCTCCACCTTGCCTCCAGGTGCTGATTAGGAAGGCTGCTAAAGGATGGGGACTCCGTTTCAGTGACTGTTGCAACCTCTCATCCTCACACTGGATTTGACAACAGTTCCCAACCACCATTGCCTCTTTTCCTGGCTGCGCCCTCTCCTCCCCAGACCTGGACCGGCTCTTGGAACTCCGCTCTCCCCTGGCCGAGTCAGGAGGCTTCCATGAGCATGGGTCTCTGAAGCTGAAGCTGCGATTGTGGAACGAGGGCTTGGGCCATGGGTGTGTTTGAAGCAGTGGCTTCCTCTTTCTCCGTCTCTTCTCCCTCTGACTGTGCCGCGGCAGCCCTCCGATCCTTTCCTCCAGGAGAGGTTTTGCTTGGTCATTCCTAGAGCTTCAGTTCCCATTTCAGATCCTTCTTAGGTTCAGGGTACACACCTCTCTCCTTTCTGTCTTCATATTGCTATATTCCATTGTCTGGGTGGTAATCCTCTGGGAGGTTCTCTCTCTGCTGCCTACCCAGTCGCCATCTTCCCAGAAGTCCTTCCTATTACCTTTAGTTTTATAAAATTATTTATACTTTGGGTTCTTATTTCCCTTAATGTGATGATCTCGAGGCACGCCCGTTTTCCTACGAATGACTCAGATGTGTTCTCGTTATGGCACCGCAGTGCTCCATGTGTATGGACACTCTACCCCTTCATCTGCTGCTACCTGGGGTGCACTTCCAAGACTGAGCCAGCATGGTGGTGCTGTCATGAACATGGGTGTGAATGTGCCACTCTGGTAAGATGTCTTTAACTCTTCTGAGTTGAGTGGAATTCTATTTTTAGTTTTTTGAGGAATCTCCATATTGCTTTCCAAGTATTTTAAAACATTCATGAATCACCACAGCATATTTCTTGTGGAGAAGAGGTTTCTATTTCTATCTTTGATTGGAGAAATAAGAATGAAAGGGTAAATGAAATGGTAGCTGAGCAAACATATTCTCTCTTCTGTCTAGTTACTGATTTCAACTGCTGTCTTTTTTTCACCTACAAAATAATTGTGAGAATACCTAATTAAAAGGGTATTGAATTAAATTAGCTAATATATACATGAGTTAGATATATAACAGGCATTAAATAAATGGTAGTGATGTAGATCATAGTAAAGGTGGTATTGATTAAAACATGCCTCTCCAAATTTATGGAGAACAAGTTCTGCACTTTCCATCCTGGCTTCTGCTAGACACTCTAGTTATTTAGGCTGCAGTCCTCACAGGTCATGGGGCTTAGTAATGGATGTCGCTAACTGGTTTTCACCCAGGTGTTCTGCCAAACAACCGGCAGCTTCATCCACTACTGCACACTTCCCTGGTTCAAGTCCCTCGAGATCCAGAGTCCTGAAAGAGTTTGTTCTAGTCCACACACTCCCTCCCCCAGTGTAGAGGTTTCAGTGGAGAGACCAATCCCTGGAAGTTCTCACCCTGTCCTTTTGAGTGACTTTCACATCCTTCCTTTAAGCAGTATGCTTTTCTGGGTCTTTTCTTGGATTGGCCACCCCAAGCCCCCTCTTCCCCTTAGCCTAGGTTTGAGAATGCAACAAGTGCATGGGAAGTTATAGCTGTCCAGAAACAACAATTGTTAACATTCTGGAACTCTAGAAAGTTTTGTTAAATTATTTTCTACATACATATGTATATGTATAATTTTTCTTCCATCCAAGAAAGTTCACATTATATTTTCTAAATTTAATATTTCATGGATATGTTTTCATGTCGATAAGCATGTGACGTAAGTTTTACTTGTTGTATAGTATTCTAAAGTATGAAATTAATATTTACTTACTCTTTTGTTGTTAAACTGTTTCTTTCATTTCTTCACAAATAATTTTGCAATTAGCAACCTTGAACTAAATCCTTGCACAGTGTATCTGATTGCTTGGGAATAAATCCTCAGAAGTACAAGGAACACATTTCAATGATGTCTAAAACATATGCTGAACTGGAGAAAAAGTTTTCTAAAAGAAAATTAGGTAAGTTTCCAGAAGTGTCCCAGAACAGTTTCCAAAAAATGACTAAGGAAGATAAGGAGAATGAAATCAAGAATGAAATGGGATAATTTCAAGATTGTTAGAAATATTTTGTTTTTTCAACTCTCCCCTCTCCTTCACACACACACACACACACACACACACACACACACATTATTTCATTACAGGGATTAGAAGCAAAATTCTTATGCTGGAAAAGCCTATAAAAATATCTACTGGGGCAATAAAACAGGGAAACAGGGTAACAGTTGGGAAGTTTTTTTTTTCTTTTTGTCTTTTTGAAACAGGGTCTCGCTATGCAGTTCAAGCTGGCCTTGAGCTCACTTTGTAGCTCAGGCTGGTCTCAAAATCGCAAAGATCCTCCTGCGTCAGGCTCCCAAGTGCTGGGATTACAGGTGTGCGCCACCACGCCCAGGAAGAGTTGGAAAGATTGCACCCACCTTTTCTTGACTATCTGAGGGATAAAACCCAGGGCCTCATGCATGCTAGGCAAGTGCTCTAGTGCTGAGCAACATCCCCAGCCACTTGATTAGGGGGGAAAGAAGCACACAGAGGTCAAAGAAACAGGGAAAGGACACCAAACTAAATAACTGGCATCATTTAGGAATACAGAAAAGGGGATACATGAGCAAGGGGGCCCAGAAGAGAGTGACTATGAGAATTTCATGTAGATAAAAAGCTAAAAAGCTTACACTCTGGCCAAGTTTCACAAAAATCTGACCTATTGCTGATATTCTCCTGAGCTCATTCTTAAACACGAGGCAAGTCATTATTTATTTCACAGCATAATACACAGTAGATTAAACTTTATTAAAGCCCCGCTTCCATCAGGCTTGGACTATTTACTTCAAGTCGCAGGCCTGTTCCGGTTCACATGGTTACCCACGTTCCAGTCCGGTCAGAGAGCCGGCAGGCTCAGGGAGGTAATCAAGTGACTCTTAGAGAGCACCTGGGTCTGCTAGCGCTCCTCCAAAATGCGGCACTGCCTCACTGAGCGACCCCGGGGGAGCCAGTCCGTGCTACTTAATGACGGGGGGCATTGTGTCCAGGCATCAACTCTTAGCTTTTCTAAGCCAAAAAGTGAAATGTAAAAGAGCAGGCAATTTAATTTCTCTTGTTTTCTCTCTTCGTATTAGAAAGTAGATAGGAAATGTAACACTTAGGTTAAAGAGGGGAAGTGGGCTGCAGAACCAATACATCTTGAGCAGTATTAGTGCCACCTATCATTCAAATTGCATGTCAAACGTTGTGGCAGGTATTCAGTAATATTCAGATATTTAGTAATTAAAAGACGTTTGTAACAGAAAAGCCTCTGGATCTTGAACCCTGACCGCTATTTGCTTTAATAGGCCACAAGAGGGAGCTCTGCAGTCAGTACATCTGCCAAAAGAAAGCCAGACGACGGGAGATGGTGACTGACCGCCGAAAGGTATTACTTTAGTCTAGCCCCCCTTTGTTCTCTTAATTCCTCTCAAAAAGCGTCAGAGTCACAGTTAAGCGCCTACGGTTAATACTTTACACTCAGCGTGCAGGGACAGGCAATGGTCTTCAGCAGAGACGCCTCCAGCAGAAAGGTGCTGACAGAGAAGGGAACAGCAGAGGGTAACAACGGGCTTCGGAGGCAAACACGTGAGTTTCAGTCTTAGCTCTGTCACCGATTTTGTGACGTTAAGCAAATTATTTAAGGTTTCTGATCCTTAGTTTCTTGATCTGTAAAACAGGCCTCACAGGACAGTTGTACAGATTAAATGAAATAATATAAGTGATATTTCTGCAATTTCTTTGCCAAAAACCGCTTAAAATTAATGAATATAATCACTTTATTATTAAATATATCAAATATTTTAAACATATGACCTCATACTATTAGCAAACCAGATTTCTCATGACTGCATAGCTTCATTCTAAAAATTACCGCATATACAGGAACTGCAGAAATAGTTGCATACCTTTTAAAGATTTTAAAACATGCAGTTTCATTAACATAAAATCAATGTATAGTTCAGATTTCATTATAAATCAAAAGCTACTCAATCTAAAATTAGATCAAAATTAATGAGAATAAAATGTGTAACCATTATTTTTCTTGTAATTCTTATAACCTTAGTTCACAAAATTCTACGTCCACTTTGATAATATTTAGTGAGAAATTTAAAATTCTCTACAAACTACTCTTCCTGTTGAAAATTAGGCATTTTCAGACCTGGGATACGTGGTGTACGAAGCCCTCTTACGCCTATAACGCAGGGCCTGAGCTTAGCTCCTTATTCATTAAATTCCCCATTCCCTCACTGGTGAGCAGAGCAGGAAGGGAGGGGGCAGCGAGCGAGGGAGGCAGGCAGACACGCGCAGGCAAGAAGAGAGAAGTACGCACGGGCATAACACACCACTTCCTTAAAAATGTAACACACAAAACTGAAATTGAACTTCCAGTTTCACCAACTGGCACAAGCAGCATTAGGCCAGCCTTAATGTTCTGGTGAGTTTGAACCACCAGTGGGACACGCGTGACTGTGCCACTGCAGACATCCGTGCACACAGAGCTCTGCTGGGAACATGTTAAATGGTCTGTACTCAACAGTCCCCTAATTGATGCTACAAAGTTAGAGAAGTTATCTAGAAGACAGAACATTCTGTTGTTATAATTTTGGGACAGAAAAAACAAAAATCAGTGATTTTTCAAATGTAGGCATTTCAGAACCACCTGGAAACTAAATATGTTTTAAACATAGACGTGTGGTCAGAATGCTCTGATTCCTAATGCATTTCAATACAGCAGTGTCAATCCCAACAAGCACCACTTGGTAATGGGATTGTCAGGGATGTGACACTGGTCATAGAAAAGATAGGAAAAAGAAACACAGGTCACAGGAATTAAGAGTTTCCGGTGATATCTCCATGAACTCAATCAAGGAAATACTGTTTTTTTGAAACAACCACATATGATTTCAAGACAAATAAATGACTGGGAATAAACTGATAGAAACCCCAATCGAATATGATCACAGTCCACAACACCACAGGTGTAAGCACAGGCTGGCAGCATGCAGCAAGCGAAGTTAGGGATGATGGTGGCCATCTCGGCAGACCAGAACAATCACCGGAAAAGGGTATGCTTAGGAATACAAAAATAATGACCAAGGCAGTACAATGTGAAAATTAAGAGAAAAGTACTATAACAAAGAAAATGCAGGGCTGAGAGAAATTCTAAGCAAACAGCTTCCTGTCTGACGTGAAGACGCACACTAAAAGTTTCCAGATATAAAAGAAGTCACACCTGTGTGGGAGTGACGGTCTATATTAAAGACAGATAACCTCAGACAATAAAACCAATATGATATTAGCTTTAAAGTTCAAGACACACACATTAACAGATGCTCTTTCTTATCACATAATGAACTATGAAACAAACAACTCAAGTCCAACAAAGCCTTATTAGGCAGATAAGAAGCAACCCCAAATCAAATGCATTATGAGGAACTGTGAGGAAATTTATGGAGAATTTTACATGTTTTCACAGTGGGCCACTACAATAAGGACAACACGTGACACTTGACTCGTTAGAAAGGCAGCAACAGGTGTGAACTTGCCTAACAGTTAAAACAGATTATATTTAGAGAACTACAAAGACTGTATAAAATTTAACTGGTAGAAGATACATAGCTTTAGGCTGGGTATGGTGGCACACGCCTTTAATCTCAGCACTCAGGAGGCTTAGGAACATGGATCACCATGACTTGGAGACCAGCCTGAGTTACATAAGTGAGTTCAAGGCCAGCGTGCACTGCACAATGAGACCCTGTCTCAAGGTAAGAGCTGTCAGGCTACATTGTAAATACCCTGAAAGGTTCCTGCTGGCCTAGTGTGGGGTGGAGTACGGTGCTAAAATGCATAAAAAGCTCAAGATAATGGGGAAGACACATGTATGGGCACTGGAATATTACTATATGCCAAGAATAAAAGAAAACAGAAAAAAACTGTTTTCCTGCAGACATAAGAAACTGTAAAGAAATACCTCTCTTGTATTGCACCCTGTCAGATACTGGCAGAGACTACTCCCTCTGGTCTGGATGACGTCAATGAGCTTCAGCAAATTTTACAAAAGGAACTGTCAGGCTGACAGCTTCCATTACCAGTTGATAAGCATGCCCAAGTCTCTACGTGGGCACATGAGATGGGATTGTAACTCTTATGTTTATAGATACTCATACTTGTTATTATATAAACTAAGATAATGTGTAACTGAAAGAATGAATGCACTTAGAAACACAAGTTTAAAGCAAACAAGAATTTCTCACAAAAAACCCCATGGTTTCATTTCATCATGTCCAGCTCACTTAAGACTGAAACTACTTTATTTCTGGAAACCAGATATATCGGCAACAGAACAGAGAAAAACTTTTGTAAGAATACTTGGGATTTTTATTTCAACCTCCTAATGTAAGCAGTTTATTCAAAAGGGGGAAATGGAAGTGGGCCTCTTGATTCTTTCTCCAGTTGTGTGAAAGCAGAAACTTAGCCCAGGGAGGGGAAGCTGTCACAAGTGTCTTAGGTACTTTTCTCCTTGCCAAGACAAAATACTGATACCACAAGTTAAAGGAGGAAAGCTTTAATTTCATCTTACAGTTTGCAGAGGTTTCAGCTCATAGCTGTCTGGCTCCAAGGCAGGGAGGCACAGACATCACAAAAGAGGAACAGTTTATGGTGCGGCAGGCAGAAGGCAGCAAGGTGTCAAGCAGCAGGCTGCAAGCCTGCCTTCTGTGCCTTTATAAACCAGGCTACAAGCCCACTGCACGGCTCCAGCCACACCCAGGGTGGGGCTTCCATTATCCACACTCAGAACTATGCTAAACCCATTATTATCACACTCCCTTAATCCCAGTATCACACACCCTAGGTCAGGGATGGCAAACTTTTTAGAGCTTTCAATTATACAAACAGTAGGTTGCAGCATGTGTGCCATAGGTTTTCCACCACTGCTGTAGATCTAGCTATTTCCAAAAATCCCCAGCTGTGACTTAATGAGGTTTTGCAGAGGCACTGAGATATAAACTGTAACATTCTACTCCTGACCCCTAGAAGATTCATTAGCATTCCTTTATGTAAAAGGCAGTTAGTCCATCTCTAAGAGTTGCCAAAATCCTAATGGTTTCAGCATTGCTAAAAGTCCAAGTCCAGATCTCTGGGATTTAAGGCAAACTGTTAGCTGCAAACTCCTGTACAAATGAAAAGAAAGTTAAACACTTCCAATATACAATGGCACAATATAAGCATTTCTATTCCAAAATGAAGGAATGAATCCAAATCAAGACCAAAATCCAGCAGAGAAAACATTAAATTCTATAATTTCATGTCCAGCATCCACTGCAATCTGTGGCAAGATGTGAACTCCAAAGGGCTGGTGGTTGTAGCTTCCATGGCTTCTCTCTTGGGCTGGCTTTACTCCCTCCTTCAGAGTTTCTTCAGATGATCCATGTTCCCACCTTCTCCAGTCTTCTGGGGTCTCACTTTCAGCTTCTTACTCACAGCCTAACATATTGCCCTCCCTCTCAGGCACAGTGCCTAGTCTCCTAGGCTTTCTTCTGAAGTCTGGATGGAAACCTTCCTGATGCTACAACTCTTGCATTTTGTAGGCACCTAAAATCAGTACAGTGTGGATGATTCCAGTGTCTGCCACCAGCTAGAACAGTAGCCAGCTTTCTCTTCTCGTGGTGGGTAGTGGTTGAGTACTTGGATTGCTGAGTGCTGTGAACTCAATCCTGAGGAACATGTTCTGGAACATGGTACTCTGCAACTATCTGCTCAAAGTGAATTACTCACTTTTGCAATTGTGAGGCTGCAAAGGCTGGAGTTCTGCTGGTTATTATGATGACCTTAGTCCATCGTTGCTGTTGTCCTACTCCCCAGCAACCAAGTTTTCCTCTCTCCATCTTTGGATTCATCTCTCTCCATCTCCTCTCTCCACAACTTTACTAGAGTGTTCTTTCTGATCAAATTCAAAATTTTTCAAATCATTCTGCTAGGCTCTTTAGTCTTGATTCTCAACATATATCTGGCTAGGGGCCCCACTAGTACCCATGCTACAGCCTCAACATCAGACTGCTTTGTAATTTCTTCCACTAGATTCGCCTGTTACCCTTAGTCTCCCACAAAGTGTCTGTTATGTGAGCAAAATGCAGACAAATTTTCTGCCAAAACATGACACAAATGGTCTGGAGTCCAACTGCCGATGTAGTCCTAGTTCCTAACTGAAACCTCCTGAGCCTGGTGTTTACAGTTGCTTTTCTATCAGCATTCTGGTCTTCTGAATTCCCACCCAAATCTCCTGTCAGTTTCAGCTTATAGCATTCCATGCTGCTTCTTCAGCTGTCCTTCCCAAACCTACCCAAACTCTTTCCACAAGCCAGTTCCAAAGGCTTCTGAAGCACATGGCCAGGCAGCATTACAGTAACTACCCCACTCTCTAGTACCAAAATCCATCTTAGTTACTCTTCTCGTTGCTGAGACAAAATACCTGACATCCACCAGTTAAAGAGGAAAGTTTTATTTCAGTTCACAGTTTGTAGAGATTTCAACCCATAGTTAGTGGTCTGGCTCCAAGACAGGGTGGCACAGCAGAGAGGCATTACGGAGGGGACACAGCCCATGGTGTGGCACGCAGAAGGCAGGAAGTAACAAGCAGCAAGTGTGCCCTTTTCTTGTCCCTTTATATTCCATCCAGACTATGCACCTGTTGATTTGTGCCAGCCACACCCAGGATGGGATTTCCACTATCCACACCCAGAGCTATGCTAAACCCCCCTTGGTTATCACACAGTCTTAATCAGTGTATCATATACCTAGATCTAGCCATCGCCAAGAAGCCTCACCTATGATTACATGACGCTTTGAGAGGGATACCAAGATACAAGCCATAATAGTAAGGAATGATATGCAGGAGCGAAGGAGCCCAGGTACGAGAGATACAAGCTCTGGGCCATCTTTGGGTGGAAACTACTCTCCTGTTAGTCCTTCACTGAGTCTACTCTTATGCTCATCAGTCAGCTTCTCTCTTTTTCACTCCTCCTCTTCCATCATGCTTCCCTCCTGCTTGCTGTTATTACATGCTTCAAACTTACCATCTTCTTAGCACATTGTTAAAGCACTAAATAGGAAAAGAGACATCAGAAATAAATTTATTAAATGCAGCAGTATGCAAAATTTGTACTTGATTGGGTATAATACCCAGACAGGTTAAGTTTGTGGTCTAGGAATCTTTAAAAAACATTTTCAGATTAAATGTATCAAAAATAAATCAAACTGCCCATACAGAAACTACCCCAAATCCAACACTTGCTTTCCAAAAAACATTCTGCAAAATCATCAAAGACTAGTTCAATCTGCAAGCTTACAGACTACTTGTGACACTTCAACTTCACTACCAGACACTGCTTTCTATTCTACAGTATAAGCATCCACAGTTCTTCTATCAGTTCTAATAAAAATGTTTGACTAACTTGAGCATCTAAGATATTTAACAGTATCTTTAATGAGCTAAGAGCTTCTAAACTTTGTAACTAAAATAAGCTACTCAAATAATTGCTATTTAAATCAAAATGGAACACACCACAATGAAAATACTAATTTAAGACAGTATTTCAAGAATGACTGTTGCCACCATAAAATACTACCAATAATGCCTTTCTTATGTGAAAGGGCCCTTCACACACACTTATCCCAGCACTCCTGCCACTCTCCGGGGCAGTTCTGGAAGTTCTCTTTCGTGACTGTCTTTAGTTGCGCTCTTGTTGCCTTTGTGTCCTCAATTGGTTTACAGTGCTCACCTTTTAGTATTATTTTTTACTTACTTATTTATTTATTTAATTGTTTTGTACCACAAATTTAACTCAGGACCTTGCACTTGCCAGGCAGGCACTGTGGCACTGAGCTATATCCCGGCCCCATTACTATTATTTTTTGACTTTTTAAAAATTAGTATATATTTGTCATACATATTGATCACACTCCTTATAGGAAACTTGTACCTGTACATAACACATCTTAATTCCTCTCTTAATAGTCATTCCCTCTACCCCTCCCTTCAACCCTTCTCCCCCTCCCCATTTACAAAAGCTTTCTTTCCACGCTCTCCTTGCATTCTGTTTTTCCTTTTTTCCTTCCTGTGGTGGATTAACTAATAGTCGACTAGTAACGCCAGGTGAACTGCATCAGCACGGTGTGGGGTGTGGAAAGTCCACCCAAAGACTGCTGCCAACGTATAAAAAGGCAGCTGGAAGGGAAGACGGTATGCTATCGATCCTCCTGGAGAAGCTTGTTGTGCTGCTTTCCTGACAGGAACTTGCTGTTCTCACTGTCAGAGGAGCTCGGGTCCTCGCTGTCGCTGAGGATAGCTGTGGTTCTCTTTGGGGGAGCTCTGGTCTTTACTGTGAAAGTCACTTCCTGGCTTCAATGCGGATCCCCAGCCTGCTAGCACAGGTCCTTCATCCAGCTGCTGCAGACTTTCTAGCTTCCACCACTGACCTTGGGGCCTTCCCGGTGCAGATCTTTGATACAGACTTGCATGAAACATTGTCATGGGCTCTAGGCCTCCAGTTGGATTCTTTGGGTCTCTAGTGCATGGAGAGATCTATTGCATTCTTCTGCATCTGACATTTTGGGTAAATATTATAAAATAATCCTATCAATTATGCCCTGTATTAAATCTATTCCCTTGTAAATCCTGACTACAACACTTTACTCCTCCTCCCCTCCCCTTCCCGCTGGAGCTTGTTCTTCCTCTTTCCCAGTATCTGTTTTCCATTATGCTCCTCATGTACCCTTTAGGTTTCTCACATCAGAGAAGCAATTTGACATTCAAACTTTTGTGTCTGATTTATTTTACTTAACATTAGAGTCTGAAGGTGCATCCATTTTCCTACAAATCACTCAAATTTATCCCTCTTTATGGCCAAATAATACTCCATTACACGTAATTACCACATTTTCTTTATTGATTCATCTTTTGATGGGCAAATGGACTGTTTCCAAGGTTTAGCTATTATAAGTTGTGCTGTTATAAACGTGGGTACGCATATATCACTGTGATATGATGGTAAGATACCTAGAAGGGGAACAGCTGGCTCAAATGGAACTTCTAGTTTAAGTTTTTTGAGGAATCTCCATACTGATTTGCATAGTGATTGTACCAGTCTACACTTCCACCAACAATGGAGAAGGGTTCTTTTCTTCCATAGCCTTGCGAGCACTTGTTATTGGGTGACTTCTTGATGACAGCCATTCTTTCTGCAGTGAGCTTAAATCTCAGTGTTGTTATAATTTGCATTTCTTGAATGACCAGCGATGCTGAGCATTTTTTCATACATTTACTTGGTATCTGTACTTCTGAGAAATGTCTGTTCACTTCAGATGCCCACTTTTGGGTTGGACCTTTAAATCTGGGGTGGTCTTGTTTTTCGAGTTCTTTATATGTTCTAGATGTCAGTCCTTTTTCTGAGAAGCAGCTGGTGAAACCTTTTTCCCATTCTGTGTTTTGCCTATTCTGTGGGTTCTTCTGCTGTGCGGAAAAGTTTTGATTTGATGTGATCCCAGTTGCTGATTCTTTGTCATTTTTCTAGTGCAATCGGGGTTTTGTTCATAAAGTCTTTGCCTATACCTATGTTTTCTAGAGTATTATATAGCCTATCTTCCAGTACATTGTGTTTCTAAAATGTTTCTCTTTCATAGTCATCTTGACTTTTGGTAAAAACCCAGAAATTACATCGTTCCAGAGCTTGTGAATGAGGTCGACAAAGGCACACAAGAATGTTGTTGTAAGCCCGGCCTCCCATTGGATGGCACTTGGTGGCAGTAATGTTTACTGCTGTTTTTTTTTAATCACACCTCATAAACACATTCATGAACGACTTCCAGGACTATTTCAGAAAATGGCAAGAATGATGTGATAAGAGCATTTGAAGGGAGGAGGAGTATTCTGAAAGGGATAAATGGCAATGTATCTTTTACTACCATAAATTTTAAAAATTTAAATATTCACTGTACATTTTGACATACCTTATAAATATCTTTTGTTATAATAGAAAAAATACAGCTCATAAAAATATAAATAATGGTCAAATAATGCTTCAGAAAACTTCCTGAGTGAGAGGTATCTGGGAAAATGTTTCTCTCTCTCTCTTTTTTTGTTCTGGGAATCTAACTCAGGACCTTGCATTTGCTGGGAAGGCACTTGTGCCACTGAGTTATATCCCTGGCACAAAATGTTTCACTTTAGCATGAAGATAACCCTAAGAGTAGCAAACATATCACCAAAAAGGAAAAACTAGTTAGGAGTAAAAGCTTTTCTATGATCTAGTTATCTCAGAAAAGATTTAACCTAAAAATTATAGACATTATTAAGTAAAGCAGAATTACAGCAGAAAAGCTTCAAGACTAGCCCTGACTTCAGATTTACATTAGATCTTTAGAAACCTGTCTTGGCAAACAGGACTCGTGACCATCAAAATCTCTCCAACTTCTGCAGCCATGAGTACAAATAAGTCTCAAAATGTCTTTTCATTTGGAACTCTCACAGTGCTTCATAAACAACCATGGGACCAGTCTAACATCAGCTAACAAACATGTGATCTGAACATAAGCCCACAATTTTTATTATGTGACTAGTTTTATAACATCATATTTTTGTTAAATTTCTCTTTACAGAAAATTTCCAAATACAAATATAAACGCAAGTTGAAATACAAAATGTTGCAAAATTAAAAGTCGCATAAGGACCTCTCTTCTCCTCAAACGTGCTGTGTTAAAACCGCTTTACTCTGGCAGCGCGTCGTAGACATCTATTCCCTTTTCTAAACGTTTGAGGGTAGGTTATAAATGTCTACCCTTGAACACTTTCGTGAATAGCATAAAATTTAATGTAGTTTCCTATTATAAGCAAAGTCAAAGTAAATGCATTTTCATATTTCTAGTGAAGAAATCAAAGAGAAAAGAATGTTTAACGTTCTTGAAACACATTGCCAAACTGTCTTATCGAAAGCCCGTAACAGTCTAAACTACCACCTGCACCTTAACCATCTGTTAAACTCTGAATTTGATGGGAGTGTGTGTGTTTAGTAGTAGTATGTTGAGCATTTTGGGGGTTTGAGATGTTTTTCTATTCAACTGATTTTCTTCTCTTGCCTGTTTGCCTTCATTTAGAAAAACTTTTAAAAGTCAAAACTTGCTGGATATAAGGTCTACAGCAAATCCCATTGTGAAGGTAAATGTACAGGCCTTCCGAGAATAAAGATTTTGACAATAGGACAACTCAAACCATAAAAACTCATGGCAGAACAAACTGTGCTCTCTACATAACAAAATTATTATTATAGTCTTTCTTATTAACTTTGGAGCCTGTAATTGTTCCCTACTGGCAAGCTATATTGGAACTCTGGCTCACAGCAGAATGACTATGTACAGTGTAAGCCCAAATGTTGCTTGTAATAAGCTATCTCAAGAAAATCTTAGCTAGGCATGGAAGCAAGTCCTTAGCCTACAAACCCAGCTACGTGGGAGGCTGAGGCAGGAGGATCACAAGTTTGAGGCCAGCCTGGGCAATTTAGCAAGACGCTTTCAAAAGGGCTTGGAGTGTACCTCTGTTGGAGGGTACTCAATCTCCAGTACTGCTGAGTGAATGAATACGAATAAAAGCTCAAAATTGAAGTATAGGTGTCTGATTTCCAGGAAAAGTTAGCAAAAACCATTATTATTATTAATCATTATTATTATTATTGCTTTGAGACAAGGCCTCTGTAGTTCAGGCTGGCCTGGACTCACTATGTAATCCAGGCTGGCCTCAAACTTGCCCTGACCCTCAGCACCTACGAACAAATCAGCAGCACCTCACAGAGCACATACAACATTATAAATAAGAGGTTTAACAGACATACTAATAGCTTACTGTAAAGTATTTCCCCGTGCATTTTAAGCTTACTCTTGAGAAAGGCTTGACTCAGTACAGAGTAGAGGATGAAACAAGGTACCAAAGTCCTAAATGTAAGGACAGTGGTCAGAACGCTAGAGTAATGCCAGGCAAGGGTGCTGAAGGCCAAGACGAGGGGTTTCAAGGATCAGGAAGCTGGGGAGGAGACAAACACGGCAGCTATTTTAGATGCAAAAAATACATGGGATTTAACAACAGATTGGATTTAAGCAATGGAAGAACAGAAACAAGAATTTTACAACAAAGAAATTAATCATAGGGTTAGACTGAAAGTAAACAGGTGCACAAAATAAGTAGGTCAAAGAGAGGCAGAGAAAAGTGTAGCTTCACTCATTTAATACACCTATATCCACCATTCTGCTAACAAAACATCCAGTGACTTTTATTTCAGTATGTGTGCAAGCTTATGTCATTGAGAAAAATATTACTTTTAATTACATAAACAAAGAAAAAGGCACATTATAATCTTTTCAATATTTCAGTACCCCTGGACGTTTAAAGCCATCCTACAGAGTTGCCCAAGTGTAGGACTCTGCGAAATCTGAGATCATAGAAGACGAACGGGAACGTGACCTAAGCCCCAGGCGTTCTGATGCAAGGACACTTCCCAGGGAAGTGACGACAGGAAAGCTCGGCTCTGCCTCCACGACAGACAGTGCACTCCCTGTATCTCCCCTCAGCGAACGGGAGAGGAAACGCAGTACTGCACAAAGGAGAAACCCTGAGACTCTCTGCGGGGAAGGGGACAAGGACAGTCGTGCTGGTCCCGCAGTCTGAGGCAGCGCAGGACGAGCAATGGATAAATTCAAGTCCAGGGTGAAAACAAGGAAAAGCATTACGAGCTGACTCCCACAGAGAGCAAGTTCAGGCAGACCCGCAGGACACTCAGAGAGTTCAGCAGCAGGGTAGTTTGAGGACGGCCAACAAGGTGCCAGTCACAGCAGGAGCACATACTCATTTCCTGGTCAGATCCCATGCCAGAAAACACACCGGACTCGACGTTTTAAGGAAGTCTGAGCTGTGCGGTAAGCAGAACCTACTGCGCCAGTGGGGGGTGGATATATATATATGGCTGGACGGCTGGAGTATTATTTTATGCTATTGGAATTCTTGTTAAAAGTTTTAAAAGATTTTTTTAAACTGCTATTTATAGTAAGCATATTATACTTGCTTTTAAAATGATGTACTTGCTTTATAAAAATGATTTTAAATTCTCCTTTTTTATAATCTTCAAGAGTATAGGAGCTGTAAAAATTTTTGGAGCAGTAAACCTTATGCACCTTTTCTAACCTGTTGGTTTCCAGGACTCCTCTGCACTCAAAAATTATTGACCACACCAAAGAGTTAGCTACTGATATTCACCATTATAGTAACTGAAATTTTAATAGTATTTAAATATTCATTTAAAAATAGAAAATAGATAATTTATTTATTAAATATGTAAATATTATTTTTCACATGGATTTACTATCATTAACATTTTCATGGCAATTTATATGTATTACTTAATAAATTTTTAACTTCATAAGTATTATGAAACTTTATATGTAACTTTGTAAGTATTACTTGTAAGTTTTCAACTTTACCATAAAATATATATGAGAGAAAATTTCTATTTTACCAAACTCAGTTTTGGGGGATATCTTTTTTCAAAAATTGCTGATTTTACAAGTTAGTTTTTCATTGTAGATTTAATACATATTTCTTTGATAATTAATGGTGTTTGGGGCTTTTCTAATTAATTTTGTATCTTAAAGGTATTGCCTGCTATGTTTACTAAAGGTACTTTTGCAAAATGCAGAATAATTATAAAAATAATGATACCTTACCAAGTTCATAGTAAAATATTAACCAGGTATAATTATTATTGAGTAAAT
Organism: Dinomys branickii; assembly: GCA_004027595.1. Classification (NCBI taxonomy): domain Eukaryota; kingdom Metazoa; phylum Chordata; class Mammalia; order Rodentia; family Dinomyidae; genus Dinomys; species Dinomys branickii. The sequence continues at coordinate 81,103 of PVLD010002477.1, forward strand.
GTGAGGCAATGCTGAATCTTCGCTGTTATCAAATAAACACAAACAAAGCAGGAGAGTACCATTCATAAAGATATTACCTTTTGTTTGCTATACATTTGAACCCAGTCTTTTATTTACCTTTGAACTTCTATTAACTTTTGGAGAATGAGTTTTTTTTTTTTTGAAGTTACATACAGAACTGTTAAATAAAACTGTTACACATTTATTATTTCATTTAAGAATAAGAATACATCTGAGAGGATGAGGCAGGAAGGCTGTAAGTGCAAGCCCAGCTTAGGCATATTAGTGACTCAGAGATGCCTCAAAATAAAAATAAAAGGGCAAGGCCCGGGTTCAATCCCCGGCCCTGGAACAATAATAATAATGAAACAAGACATCTGTGATATGTTGGTGCACCACCACACCAGGCAACGTGAAGTATTTTTATAAAAAAGATAATTATGTTTTCCCAAAATACAGACAATGTAACGGAAGCCAAGAGCATGGTGCATGGCTGTAATCCCAGCTACTTGGGAGACTGAGGAGAGAGCAATGCCTGGGCCCAGGAGCTCCAAGGCCACACTGGAAAACATGACAAGGCTCCACCTGGGGGGCGTGGGGGGTGCTAAGAGGAAGAACACACTGTTTTGTACTTTTACAAACCTCTTCATTGTCCAGCTATTTCTCATATCTGCTAATACATTGTTGTGAAGTGCCACATGTTATGTAGCCTCACACTGTACCCACTCTGCCTCTGGGAGAGAAAAAGAGTGAAAAAACAAATAGTATCTTAGCGTTCATATGAAAATACATAGTTTTAACTTCATGGATGTCACCAGGGTCTTGAGATCACATTTTGAATATTGTTAGTCTAGTTTATCAGTATTTTCTACATTCAGCTTTAATAAACTACAACTTTCAAGAACATTTTCAGGATCCTAAGGTTGTTCAAATATATTTTAGGGTTACACAGAGGAATGCAATTTCTAACTTCCTGCATGCCCTGGGGCCTACCTCCTCCAGTATGGTGCATTCTGAGTGTGCATCTTAGCTTTATTTAGTCCTTTCCTAAACTACCAATGCACTGGAAACAATCAACTCTAAGTTTATGTCGTAGTTCTGTTTTTATTTTATTTTTCTAATACTACATTTTTACTTTTTATCTTTACTATGTTTTCTTCACCTTTTCTTAGTTATACCTTAATTATTTTTCTAACTTCTAGTTTCTACTTCTTTCCCTTTTGCAGTAATACTCTAAGAGCTGTCTGTACCTACCACATCTATTTCTTATTTTCTCTTAAGCCTACTTTAATCTCAGGCTTCTGTGACCACCCTTACATAACTAGTTTCTACTTCTTTCCCTTTTGCAGTAATACTCTAAGAGCTGTCTGTACTTACACATCTATTTCTTATTTTCTCTTAAGCCTACTTTAATCTCAGGCTTCTGTGACCACCCTTACGTAACTAAATTAACTCTCATTCTTCATCTTATCTGATTTATCATCATAACTTGACAAAGTTAATCCCCCTAATTTGATTTTTTCCATGTCTGGTATGAAGAGGAGCCAAGATTTATTTTCTTCCATATGGATAAACACTTGACTAAGCACCATTTATCTTTTATGCATCTCACTGCCACATTCGTCACAAATCAAATGCCATGTATGTGTGGATGTTTCTGTACTCTATAAAGTGACATTATCCTATTTGGCAGTCCTGAACCACTATCCCTTGACTTAGTTATTGTACTTGATGATTTTTGATATCTAGAAGTAAATTTTGTAACTTTTTTTCCTGACTGACTGAGCTTGTATTTTAATTTTTCCATCCTTATGTAAGTTTAGAATCGGCTTATTGATTCCACTTTAGTCAGATTTTTTTTTTTTTTTTTTTTTTTTTTTTTGCGGTACTGGGGATCAAACTCAGGACCCTGCGCTTGCTAGGCAGGCGCTTATTCCACTGAGCTATATCCCCAGCCATTGATTCCACTTTAAAAAGTCAACTTTTCATTGTTATTTCACTAAGCCTACATGGATGAATGGGCAAAAAACGGACATCTTTAAACACTGAATCTTGAAATCCGTGAACACAGGTTATGCTTCCATTCGTTTAGGTCTTCTGTTTTTAAAACTTCCTTTTTCTTTGTTAGTTCATGTTTGCAGTACATAATGTTCACACTCATCATGGGGAATTGTACATGCACATAAGATACCTTAATTCTTTGTTTTGTACTCCTCCCATTTAGATCTTTCCTTTTTCTCTGTATAGACAAGTCTTCTATGTCATCACAAGTCTCAGATTTTTATTCCTACATATGTGATTTGCTCATGCAAATCTAAATTACATATTGTCTCAATTTGGTTTTATAGAAAAACAACTATATGCTGACTTTGTATCTTCGCTAAACTCACTGACTAATCCTCATAATTTTCTGAGTGTGTAACTGTAATATCCATAATACCACTTTTAATCTTCATCCTTTCTTTTTCTTACACTATTGTGTTGGCTAGGAGCTCCAAAACAATTCTGAGTGGAGAAAGTGATAAAGGACATTCTTGATCTTTCCTCTCATTAAAGAAGTTCTAATACTGTACCACTAAATATGACATTTGCTGTGGGTTTTGCAGATACCTTTCTTCAGATTATTTAAATTACTGTTCTTATTTTAACATAGAACAAATGTTGAATTTCTTTTTTTTTTTTTGGTTAGGTCTCATTATGCAGTTCATACTGGCCTGGAGCTCACTTTGTAGCCCAGGATGGTCTTGAATTTGCAACCATCCTCCTATCAGCCTCCTGAGTGCTGGGATTATAGGCGTGTGCCACCACACCTGGCTTTATTTATTTTTTTGGTACTGGGAATTGAACTCATGGCCTCATGCTTGCCAAGCAGATACTGTGCCACTGAACTATATCCCCAGCCCCCAAATGTTGAATTTTTTTTAGCATTTGATTTTATTGGTATTTAGTACTATCATTTTGACATTTAGCATACTGTTCTAATCCATAATTTTTCCTTTATTTTCTTAATGTAGTGAATTATACTGATTGATTTTTCAAAATCAAACTTACATCTTTTAAAATAACATAAACTGGATCAAAACATATTAGTGTTCCAATACATTACAAATTTAATTTAATAATATATTATTTAGGATACTTTATCTGTATTCATGAGGGATTTCCCGTGATTTTTCTGTTCTTGTTATCCTCCCGCCAGAGAGCAGTATCAGGACTATGTTCTTACAGCTCTGCCTGGAAGGCTTTTCCTGCTCACTTTTTCGTTCTCTAAGATCAACCCTTCTTTTTAATTTAAGAAGAATTCACAATTCGAAAAGAGAAGAGAACCTATTTCAGTTCTTAATATTTTAATTATTTAATCATTACATTAATATTTCAATCATTACTTATTGACAATTAAATTATCAATATTTTAATACCTTCCTCTTCTAATCATCTCTAAACATTTAACATTATCTAGAAATAGTGTCACGACCAAAAGGTTTTTAGATACTCCAACATAATAGTTTTTTTCTTGCATTCTTCTTGCCTTAATAAAACTGTATCATAACCTTATGAAGACCTGGAGTTTAGTTTTGAAAGTCTGGGAGAAACACTGTGACTACCAACACTTACAGTGAAAAATACGAAAATCAATGTACGGATGAGAGCCTCTTCTTTCTGATTCAAATCCTGCTCGGCTCCTTACGCGTACATCTCCTGGAAGAATGAAATGTAAGTTCAGAAGGCTGTCGTTTCTGAAGAAGCTTCCACATGCAAAGAAAGCCTACGTGGTACTATGAAAAAAGGTGGCCCATTAATGATATAATAGCAAGCGGTTCTATGGAAGGCATTCGTGAGTTTCCAGTACTGAATTATAAGGCTGGTAAAGGATGATCTTTTAAAAAAAATAATTACTCTCACAATAATAATAATAATTCTTGTCTTTGGTTTAAAGCAAGGCAAGCCTTTAAGGATAATTCAAGTGTAGGATAATCCAACCTAAAATCACATGGAGTTAAAAAGGAAATAAAATCTACTATATAAGAGACAATCCTCAGAACAAACCTTAAAAAGTCACAGCAAGAAGTAAATATTTATTAAATGCCTACTCTGTGTCTAACACTATACTATGGCCTATAAGGGACAGGAAAAATAGAAAAATACATTAGTTACTTTCAAGCATAAAGTTTACAATTTCATAAATATGTAGCAAATTGTTACAGACTGTGCCACGTCCTGCTTGATTAATCTTCTCTTATCTCACTGTCAGCGGTACACTTAAGGTTTTGGCTGGCTTACCCTTTGGTTTCTGTAAGCCTAGTGTTGCTCCCACACATGTGCACATGACATAAAGGGTTATTTCTCTGTACAGCAACATGAGCATAGCAGCCATGTACCAAGCACTCTCTTTGTCATACAGAAATGGCCTTATTGAATTCTCTAATAAAGTTCAGGCAGTTCTAATCTCCAGTTTATAGACAGACACTGCAACTGGACTCTTAGGAGTTAAATAGCATGTTCCATGCCACAAACCGAGTGCAAACCTAGCCCCGGGGGCTTCAAAATAACACTTTTTCACTACATTTTTACAACCTCCAAGTTCGTAGCCCGATTCTTCAGTCCCATCCCCACACTCTTGTAATTCTATCTGGAAGGCTTTCCTGGTTCCGTTTTGTTTCTCTAAGTAAGAGCAGCCCTTCCTTCCAGGCCAATTTCATCCTACAGGACTCTGTCCCACACTGTCTGACCACCTCTCTCTGTTCTTAAACAGAGAGAAGGAGGATGAAGGAGGGGCTGGGATGATTTGCCAGTGTGGTCAAGGACATCCCCACTGCACCCGATGTATATGGGGACAGACACATGGGAAATGCGACAGTGAGCTACATGTACGAGGAGGAGGAGGTTTCCAAGGACAGGGACAGAGGTACAAATACCCTGAGATAGTAGTGCACTTTGGGGGTTCAAAGATATGCAGAGAGGCCAGTATGGCACGAGTAAGGTGAATGAAAGAACTGGCAGACGGTGAGGCTGGAGAGCCCATACAGCCACTGAACACTGGACCGTGGTGGCCACTGTGACAGCTCTGGTTATTACCGTAACATAAAAAGCCATCAGAGAATTCTAAACAGAGGAGTTAAGATGACTTAACTTATACCTAAAAAGGTATCCCCTGGCTGCTACGACTAGAAGAGACAGGTGGACACAATATCAGGTATTTTATGGCCTCATAGAATAGACAGGACCAGTTAGTGAACAGATACAAGGCGACAGACATGGCTTAGGCTGGGGTGGTGACAGCATCCGCTAATGAGATTCTACGTGTGTGCTGGAGGTGTGGACCAGGGCGGGGTTTAGCTGACGAGCCGGACATGCAGTGTATAAGAGGAGAAGCCAGGAATGACTCTAAGGTTTGACCTGACAATGGGAAGACCAGAGTTCCATGTGGTGATATGGCAAACACTACCAGAGACAACTGAGGAACACGAGCCTTTTGTTTTTTTAAGTTTTTTTAAAGTCTGAGGTATCCAAACATACCCATGTGGAGATGTTTCAAAAAATTAAAGACAACGGGCGATCCAAACGTACGCTGAAGTTTAAATTTCAAAAAATTCATTACAGTACAAGTGGCACACATTGCTATCAATGCCTCTCACTTCAGACAGACTCACTCATCGTTCCTGTCATTTTGTGAAGCAGGTCCATAATCCTTCTTCTGTGTCTTCGTAAGACACGGTCAAAAACACGGTAAATGCTGCTGCCAAGTACCACCCAATGGGAAGGCAGGCTCATAGAAACACTGAAATGTTTCCTAGTCACAGGGGTGGGCACTGTGCGACTCCGGCTCTTCCCCAAAGGCAAAATGACCATGAAAGGTAAGTGTTTTAAACTGACTCAAGCTACTAAGGCACCCACGACAGCACAACTAAACACACGCATGAAACAGGACTTCCAGACCTACTTCCAAAAGCGGCAGGGAGGGCAGATAAGCATATTTAAAGGGAGGGGGATATTTTGAGAGGTATGAATAGCAATTTGTCTTTCACTCTAGTAATTTAAAAAAAATACTTAAACATTCGCTTTACTGTTCAATCACACTACCTATCAAAATACCTAAAGCTACTTTAAGGATAACTAAACATGTTTGTAGAATGAGATACAGGAGGTAAAGAGGCTGAACATTTATGAGGAAAAAAAACAAGTACTAAAGCAGAATAGAATTGAGGCAGGTAAGACCCAGACAGTACACAAAGGACAGCAAAATAAGCTTGGGGAATATTTACACTTAAACAAATAGAGGTATGTGAAAAACAAAGATGGCTCAATGCATTCGAGACAGAGGAATTCTAAACATGGGGGTGGAGTCACAGGAGACTCCCCCAACGAAAGGTGAGGGGGTCTGCCCGCCGGGGCCTTGTTATGCAGACGCGCTCCACAGTATGAATTAACGTGCAAGGGGCCTCTGAGTGTATGGATAAGGACACAGCCCTGGCAAGGAGACGAAAAGTTACACATATATTTACGAATCAGTCGACCGAGAACAAAGTATCTCCAAAGACAGGTCTGTGTGATCAGGTACTTTATGGCCTCGTCTTCATTCATGTTGGCACTCATCTCTTTCATTTAGCAACTCTACAAACCTATCTTCCATGAAGAATGTACAAAAGTTGGTTGAAAATTGTTTAGTATTGAGGTAGGCATGTGGCCCATTCCAGTAATCCCAATACTCTGGAAACTGAGGCAGGAGGATCACAAGTTTGAACCCAGCCTAGGTAACTAGGGGACTTAGCTGAAAGCCTGTCTCAAAAAACCAAAACAAAACAGCACTAATGAAAATGGCCTGGTTAATAAGCCAGAGGTTTCCCAATTACCTATAAATCTAAAGCGCCTTTCCTTATTCACATCACATTTAACACTGGCTGTCAGACTCTAAGTTTTGACGCAACAGGTGATGTCTTCTACAAACAGTTATGAAAAACTATGTAAAGATACATCAACCTCAAATAATAATATATGATTACCAAAGTAACTGAAAATACTAAAAACCAAATAGCGCTTACCTAGCATACGAATGTATAACGCAGTCTGATCAGAGCTGTCATAGGAAATGGCTCCACGCCTCTAGGAAAAAAAAGAAAACATTTTAATACATAGCAATGAAATGTAATCTGAAATTCACTTTGGAGACACATAAATTTATTATATACAGTTGTCTCTTGCTATATCACAGTTCACTTATTGTGGCATCACTGTATCACAGTTTTTTAAAAAATATATATCTAATTCTGTATCGTGGAGTTTTCACTATATCATGGCATTTTGCAGTATATAGGTATTAATACAATAGTTATGATTTTAATTATTTTTAGCTAAAAATTAAAACAATGCAAAAATTAAAAAAAGTTAATTCAAACATACTAAAAGAATATTAAATTGAAATAAAATACAGTATGTATTTCATTAGCAGATGAACACCATACTGTACACAATGGAAATGCAGTACGCCACTACTGCTTGCACAACTTTGCTAACATGAGACTGTACATAGAACACTATTGGCTGATGGAATGGAAGGTGACCCAGCACTGTGTTATGTATCCTAGGCACTGATTGGCTCAGCAACCATAGCATCCATCTGTTTGCCCTCCCACACTGTGCCCACACATTCAGCATCTCTCATCTACTTCACATTGAGTACCCATATAGAATTTTACATGTTGTTGAAATTACGTAGGTTTAAGAGTGTAGAAAGTGTTTAAGAGCATATGAGGTGTTTATAAGCATGTGGGAAAGGTTAATAAGACAGTGGGAAAGGGATGTGGGAAGGGTTTATAAAGCCTTAAAATGTATATAAATAATAAAATAAACATAAAGCCACTACTTTGCCGATTTTCACCAATTGCAGAGGTCTCTGGAATGTAACTACTATTTTATTACTTGTGAAGCACTGTAGAAAAAAGATGGACATATAAAAGGAAATTAGATATGGCATCTGCTCTGGAAATGTCTAATTGAAAGACAGATACTTTGAATACAATATAAAGTCATTAGTAAGTATCATAAAAGTAAATAGAGAGTGGAAACAATCTTTGAGTGACATCCAAATTGTTTTTTTTTTTTCTTTGTGGGACTGGGGATTGGACCCTCTGAAAGGTAGATACATTCCCAGGCCTTTTCTCTATTTTTGATTTTGAGACAGAGTCTCACTGAGTCACTAAATTGCCCAAGCTGGGTTCAAACTTGTGATCCTCCACAAAATTTAACACATTTCCCATGAGATTCTAAGCTCTGTGGAGGCAAGGGCTTTGTTCATTGTTATATTGCCAGATCTAAGACAAATTCCAATATTCAGAACAGAGCCTAGCACGGTGATAGTAATCAATAAAAACAATTCAATTAAAAGGTCTAAGAATTTTTTTTAAAGCAGTAATAAATGAAACGGGGACTATGAGATTAATATATAAAATGCAATGATACTGAAAGAAATGGGGAAAGCAAAACAGAACCTAGAAACAAATTAAAGAATATACAGTAATATTGAATATGATAAATATAAGACAAAATCTGGGTAGGAAAAATTATTTATTAATAAGCACTAAGAAAAATGCTTCACCTCATTCAAAAGAAAAATATACATTAAAGCCACAATTTGCATTTCACTATTGGATGAATGGTTTTCACAAAGCTCGGGAGGAACGTGGTTTACAGCCCCTCCCAACAAATAGCTACAAATCTCCAGGGAAAAATAAAGTTTTAAAATTGTAATTATAAAGATTTGGTACGCAAAACAATTCCTCAAACCTTAAACTATATCCTTAATGCTTATGATTCAAGAGAGAAATATCAATTAAAATCTTGCATGATTTCACATATTATTTTTTTAAAAGTTCATTAAATGTAAGAGAAACTGATATTTCAAACAAAAATAAATGCTAACAATCAACACTGGTTGTCTCTAATGGTGAGGAACACAGATGTAGGAGGGGGCCTTTCAGTGAATAGCTTTGTCCCTCGGTTTTATAGTAAGAATAGTCATTACATAATCACAAATTAAAATTAAAAATAAAATACAAGTCCTTTACAAAGAAAAGCATGATCACCAATCCCAAGTGGCAAAAACGTACAGAACGCAGCCCCAGCACTCTGCTCACCATGTCTTCCAACAATAGAAAAAAACGAGTGGTGAAAATCATCTAGATTATCAGTTATGACACACTAAATTTATTTTACAGTAATCATTTAGACTTACTTAAAGGATCATTAATTTAGATATTTAGAAGGTAGGACCTATATTAATCTTAGCAAAAATTTACCAAGAAAGCAAGAATTTTAAGTATATATAACAACAAATTAAGGATGTGCAGATACTGAAATCTTTCCATTAATTGAAATTAGTAAGTAAGGCCGGTCTACAAATATTTAGCTTACATGCTATACCGAACCACAAGACACAGTTGTTACTAAGTAAATCCAACTGAGACAAAACTTTTTTTAAAGAATAAGCTTTAAAACTTAAGTCTGAGTCCATCAATGAGTACCATCTGGGTAAATTATTTACCTCCTTAAGGATTAAGAGTACAATGAATGTCATTAAGTTCTTCCATTAAGCAATCTAGGTAGAAAAATCTAAAATAATTTCTTTTAGAAAAATACACTATAAATTGTAAACTGGGACAATGAAATTTTGCTTCCATGTTAGAATCATTATTTCAAAAATATCTGTGCTTTATACATTTAAGTGTGTTGTACACAATATATAGTTCTTTAAGGACTCTCATTTCTAAAATTATGTATTAGTAGAATTTCACTCTTAATAAAAACAGTAAAACAAATCTCACTGAATCTGTGTCACAGGTCAGTCACAGCGTACTCTGGGCTAACATCCACGTTCCTACCTCACCTAACCAGTGAATGGAAATAACTGAGGCTCCTACTCGTGACTCTTCTAATTTAGCCATCCTGGAAACAGCTTGTAAAGCAAACTAGTATAGGTCAAAACACGGGCGAGGCTGAGCTAATCAGAAACTGACAGCCACGGCATAAACAAGTTAAACTGTAAGGTTCCAAAGACTCCACTGCTGTGCTCATGGGTGTTCTGAGAGTCCTGGTAAGATACTAACTCACTTTGAATCAGGGTGAATCATTCTTCCATAAAGATTTGACTTGAAGGCAAATGACAACAGGCGTAAAGTTGTTCACAGTATTAGTTAATACATAACTTGTAAAGACAGGTATCTTTTAAATCTCAGTGAACACATCTAAAGGGCCACCGTTTATTTTACTCAAGTTTTCTACTAGATGATCTAACACAAAAAAACAGATGTTTTTTACCATAACTTGGCAAGAGTATTTTTCTGACAACCTAAGGCACTAAAAGAAAACGTCCCAAGTGACTTCACACAAAAAATTTCATTTCACCCAAATAAGAACTCTGTAAAGTAGGCTTTAGTTGGCTCTACTTGTAACTAGTGAACTAGTTAACTAAAGTGCTTAAACATTGTAGCACTAAATAAAATTTCTACTAACAATACCAAAAAACCGCACCTTATAAGCAGTACCATAAGCACAGCCCAAGTTCCAAACCAATTTTTTCTGACATAGTACAATAAGCTTTCTCAGAATATATATATACCTTACATCTGCTGGAAAAATTTGCTTGTGCTTCACTGCCTGAAGTATTTAAGTATTGCACTGGTTCACTTCCTATTCTTCCTAATATTTTTTTGAACTAAAATATTAGCCAAAAAAAAAAAAAGAAATAAAAAGTTAGCATTCTATAGTTTAAAAATTTAGTTTTTTGGTGGACCATTTAAAAATCAACAATCCAACGAGTACATTATTAATATTAACTTGCCCTTCATGCCATAACTCGGCAAGCCAGTGCTTAAAAGCTAAAACCAAGTAAACAGGTGCCAGCGCAACAAAATTAATTCTTAACTTTTAAAACACTAGATTTGTTGGTCATATGTTTTGTTTCTTGAAGAGATTTATTCAATTATATTCACTAAGAGGAACACTTCAAGTAAGAGACAGCATGCTTAAAACATGCAAAAATGTGAAAAATTACATAGCAGACATTAAAATCTTCCTTGAAAAAGCAAATTAAGTTTTCAAGAGCTTTATGCTGCCTAGCAAAGTGGTGTTTAGTAAACAGTGACGGGCTTATACATTTCAATTTAATACTCTTCAGTGTCTTAATATGGAAAGGAAAAAGATGGATGGTAGATGAAAGATATAATCATTTTTATACAGTATGTAAAAATTAATTTCTGATAGTACAATCTTAAATATTTCTTTAGTTTTAGACTCTTGTCCAACTGGCAACTGGCAAATTAGCATTCTATGAAGCATTTCTCAAGCCTGATGTTTAGTATTACACTTCCAAAATAAGATGTATTTAATCTTATATTTTTGTCTGTATATTACAGATAAGGCATACATTTATTATTAGCAAGACTTTAAAAAGAAAACATGACAGAGGGCGGAGCTTTAGTTTTTAAAAAGCTTATATCATTGTTTAGAAATACTCGATAATTATAATTTAAAATACAAGCAATAGTAAGTTATTTTCCTCCAAAAGAGATTGTTTAAAATGTATATATCCAAAGTCTACATTAGTTTTGTATTATTAAAAGTTGGACTTCTTTAATCATAAAGACTTCTTCAAGGGAATGACCCTGAGGAAAGCTACTTTGACAGTGAGGAATGATACCATAAAGAGCCCTTGAGAAGGAATAAAGTGAAGTAAAAATAAAAATCACAAATAATAATTTTAAGCATTTTAGCTGATAGAACTCATAGCTCCTTTAATCAACGAAATAAAAACTGATACAAAAGCAAATTATGTAGCTACTTCATTTCTATCAAATATGCAAAGTTTAATGTCACAATCCCCCAAATAAAAGTGGCCTACCTTAGACGTGATCCACTTGATAAGAACCAAGGCCAGACACCAGATCAGTGTAATTCCCATTGAATCAATCAAAAGCCTGCTGCATAATCTCTGTCCTTCCCCAGGGAGTAATGAGCAAGGAGGACTTCTGAGGAGTCTGATACATGAGCAGCTGTCCAGAGGAAGAAGACAGGGGCACTGACTGCCACCAGCCTCAGGCAGCGGCTTTCCAACAGCAATCACCTGACCCCGGGAGAACATAGAGCCCAGCCAGCCTCCTGGCTCGGCGCATGCCTCATGCCACAGTCCCAGCGCTGGGGCAGCACGGCATGAACAGGGGGAACTTGCCTAACTGACCCAACAATCTCAAAAAACAGAGAGAAAAGAGATCTCAGGTTGCAAATGATTTTCAAAGAATATTTGGCAGGACTAAAAATTTCCTCATTCTTCCCACATAGACTTGTTTCACAGGCTTGACATTCTTGCATTTAGAAATATTAATGTATTTTACTGTTTTTAATTTTTAACATCAAATTTCAACTTTTTATTTCCTTGGGATTACTTGTGAATGTCAGAGGTGATCATAAATATTGTTCGTGCTACTTTATAATTCACTCATTTGGGGTTTATTGAAAAAGGCCAGTCTAATAGTGTGTTTTCAAATAACTTAAAAGTATATTACTTTCCAGCCTACTCAACAATCTAGTTTATAATATTTTGCTACCTGTTATATTCTCACGACAGTCTAGTAAACTGCGACTCCACTTTTTCACGTTCATGGCCTCTCTCTGCAGCTGTAGTGGACAGGTAGTGCTGCTGAGAAAAAGGGTTTCACCAAACTTTCCAGTATTCAGCAGATATTTATTACGTTTTTATTATGCGCAGAACCTGTGCCAAATAGCAAGGGTACAATCACTGAGTAAATGTAGACATGGCTCCTGACCTTGTGACACAGTTCAAAGTCTGCATTAATCAAATTATGCAAATAAACACAAAATTGCAACTGTAACAAGTCTCATGAAGGAGCTGCCAAGGAAGCCTGGGTCTGACCTAGTTAAGACATAAGGAACATCTTTCCAGTCGCAGGAATGTCCCTGAGCCGAAACATGACGGGGCAGGATCACGGAATGGAGGGGAGGTACCATCCTGCAGCCAGAAGAGCAGGCACCAGGGCCAAGGATGGAGGCAGAAGCAGGCAGGGCAAGCACAGGAGGAAGACAGCTCGCTCAGGGTGGCTAGAGCGCAGAAAGGTGGGTCCCACCGGGCTGCACGAGCAGGGGACAGAGGCCAGGCCTGCAGGGCCTCCTAGAAGCCTCGTAGAGGTGTGTTGTCTTCATCTTTTTCAGCAGATTCTGATTTTAGAAAGAATACTCTGGTCAGTATAACTGAGCAGGGCTGGGGCTGATGTGCACTGAGGCTGCCACTGCAGAGGTTCTGAGAGGGGCGACAAGAGCCAGGACTGACTGAAGAAATAAGTATTTGGGAGAAGACAGGCTGTAGACTGCAGTCCAGGGGTGACAAAGTCACCTGCACACCCACAGCAAATGATGGCTCTAAAATATTCAAAAAGAGCCCATAGTTTACATAATGTTACTTTCATTACCCAATCCTCAGCACTAGGACTTTACTTACAAGTTAATTCTACATGTCAAAATGAAGTACAAATTAATGTACATGTCTAAATATTTTCCTATATTGAAACCATTCGTAACACGTGGTCACAAAATTTTTACTTCTTTTAGTTTTTACTTCTTGCTACACAACTAACAAACTATAATATTCTAATCCTTGCATGAAACAAGACGATGTTTCTATTTTGTCATAGACTGGATCTGATATACTTATTGGGGCTTTTGATTACTCTCTATTCCAGTGAGGTTCAGACAATCAGACACCCCAACTATTCAGGAATGCGACAGAGGAACACAGTGTATTTTAGCCTAAAACTCACAGGCGGGAGGCTGTGCAGCCAGAGCCAGCGGCTAGCAGGGACTTCACAGTTACTCCCCGCCACTCCGGCCTGAGCTGCATACTACACATCAGCTCACCGCCATACCGCGATGCTTAGCCCAGGAATGGCTCCCTTTCACCCGGCACAATTCTCTTCCAATCAGCAGCTTGAATAGTGTCAATATTCTCAGAAGCGAATATGAGATTACTGTACTGTTTTTCACACAATACTTAAATATTATTATAAAGGTCTTTTTGGCTTTATGGAAGCACAAGAATCTGTATTTTCTTTTAGTCTAAAAGAGAAAAACTGAAAGGGGAAGAAGGGAATAAAGTAAGTCCCCAGTAGTTCTCTCATTTAAATGAATTTCTGTCAAGATTATTTTTTTAACATCTCAGAACTCTATTGGTCTTGGAGATGAAAGCCTATAAGCTATTTCTTTGCTGCCATGTGCTGAGTGATCCTGGGAAAATTTGCCTCATTATGCCATATTTTTCTCTCCTTCATGGAGTTAAATATTCTCCCTCCATCCCTCCCTCCCTCTCTCTCTCTCTCTGAGAATAGCTGGCTCATAATGGGGTTGTAATAAATTTTAGCAAATTTCTTATAAATACTTAAAAGATGATAAGGTCCACACTGTAGCATCACCTTAATTCTGAGCTTAACAGGGCTCACACAGTCATCCTCTGGGCCAGCTTGCGCCGGGCTTGTTGAGTGCCTGAGAAATTTTCTCTTGTTCCTGGTCGGACTAGATTCTTGATTTTCATTTCTCACACTAGCTAGTAACTGGTTCATGTGCTAGAACAATTCCCCCAGCATCTACTTCTTGTTTCTATTGTACCTCTAACACTGTAACACAGAGACAAGCAAGACAATCCTCTCTGATCAGAACATACACTATTTGAACAGAACTAGCTTCTTCTTTTGTGGGGGTACTGGAAATTGAACTCACGACCTTGCACTTGCCAGGCAGATGCTGTGCTAGAACTAGCAAGTGAGTCTACACCTAAAATCAGAGTCCTCATTGCTGATGACATATTTACATTACTCAAAGCTTATGAAATCTCAGACAATACATTTTTCTTAAAGTAGTATGTGTAACTTCCTCACTGTCACGAAGCTAATGGCTTTAAAAGTTTTTCTTATTCTAAGATACAATAATACTAACTTATCTGAGTAATTTATACGGCTTTTCTTAATAAAACACTTTTCAGTAAGATAAAAATAAGGGTGTTATCAAATTAGTTGTATCTTTTATAGTAATAATAAATGTATTCTTTTACATTAACTGTTTTCTTCAGGGTCTCAAATTCTTAGTAAAACATGACAAGGTTACAACAAACTGGTTTGGAAAAATTAGTACTAAATTTTCAAAAATATTTATACTGTAAGAAAAAAGTATAAGCCTTTTTCTTTCTGGGGTATATAAAACTAATAAAGTATTTGAAAAACTAAGTTAAAAGCAAACCTCACCATTTTGAGTGTGATCAACAGAAAAAAGGTATGACTTTGATCATTGTTTCTTAGAAAAGTAATCCAAGAGCAAATTTTATCCCCAGGACACTCTGCCATCATCAGGACACCTGTCAATCTTGGCAATAACTTTTAGCTAACCATATAGAGACTCGCTGTATCCCTATTGGTTGACCAAATTAGGTTAACCTCATCTACGTTGACATCAGTGTCTATAATTTTGGAATCTCATGGACAGAAATAGCCTATCACAGTTCTTTATACAAATGTAGTGTCTGTAGAAAATTATAACCAAATTTATGATAGAAAAAATATGAACACTTAAGTAAAAACCATTCAACTGTACTTTTCTCACTTTGAATTCCAGCCTACTTTAGTAACAAATAAACCATATTGGTATTCCAGTTTGGTTCTTTTTCTAAAAACCAGGGGTTATTTTTCAAATGAATTTCAAGCTATAAATATAAAAATTGAGGAAAAAAAACTAGACTTCCATTAGCAACAACAACAAAGATTACTTAAAAGCTATGGTAATATGAGAACTTGACCACTCCATTAAGAGCATTCTGTCATGTAGATTTAGAGCTCTGAATTATGCTTCTATTTTGCACAGGATCCCAGTGTTTGATGGAAACAGCCATGTGATTCCTTCTAGTATGAAGGAAGTACACCTTGGCATTTTACAAATCGTCTTCTTTCAAAGAAACACCATCCTGTGATACCAAGAGAACTTAACAGGTTTGCTTATTAGCTATAACATTTAAAAAAGTATGAAAAGTAGTAAACTGTCACACAATATACTAGCAAAGGTTGCCACAAACTCCAGAAGTTAAAACACAGTAGCACTGTTCCAGCAATGGCTGGCTTTAGACACAGAAAAGGAACACACAGCAGATGTTCTGCTGGACAAGAATGTCACAGATCAGGGCATCTTAATCTCGGCGAGAATGCACATGGCATCTCTGGTGACATCCTCCAGAAGAGCAAGGTGAACTTCACACTGCCATTAGGAAGCTTCCTAGCTGACCAAGCAAGCATGCCCACAGGTAACACTACCTGACGTTAAATGAGGTAAAGAATATGAAGGTAACTAAAAGAATGCTATGTTTGATCTTTTCTTATTTCACAGTTTGTTTCCTGGCATGGAGAGTTGACAAAAACATACCAAATCTACAAATAACACACGAACAGTAAGCCAGTATGATGAATTTAAAAAGTGGAGAAAAAAGCTTAAGTTGCAACATAAAATAATGTATACATAATGATAAAGAAAACGAGTGTTAAAATTTTAGGGCTTTTTTAAAAAAGGGTTGTGTATGTGTTAAGACGTAGTCTTACGATGTTGCCTTGAAAACCCAGGCTCAAGGGATCCTCTTGCCTCAGCCTCTCAAATAGTTGTACCCATGGGCATATACCACATGCCTCACCAAAATTTTAAGATTTGAAATTTCGTGGAGAGAAAATAAGCCAGCATGTCTAAATTCAGAGCAGTAAGATACAGTAAGTGAAGATACTCTTAGGAGGCATTAAGAGCGAGGTAAGTACATAAAGCAGGGACGTAACAGTGTCCTTAACAGAAGCCACAGGTAGAAGACTAGATTCATGTGTGCACAGCACACCCATTAGATGCATATGTACTGGTCGGATAAAAATGAGGAGTTTTATAACTGAGATGTTTGTAGCAAAACTTTCTTTAAAAGAAGCAGGACAAAACAGGTATTAAAACTGCTATATAAAAAAAAAACTGCTATATAAAAAATACCCTTAAAAATAGCTTAATTCTATAAACTTACAGAGGCAAAAGTGGGCACTATGAGAAAAGTTTATAGAAAATAGAATTTGAAGGGACTAGGAATATAGGTCAGTGGCATGGTGCCTGCCTTGCAAGCAAGAGATCCTAAGTTCAATTCCCAGTTACAAAAAAAAAAAAAAAAAAAAACAACCTGACCCATGATTGCTGCCTAGGAACATTCCACAATTTCCAACCATGTTCTCCAATTAGAACCACGTAAGCTAAAAAGAGAAGCCTCTAACCAACCTCTGTCAAGGAGCCTGTGGGGCCGGCTAGAAAGATCTTCAATGTCTCTACCAACTCTCAGGTTTGCAGCACTATAAATGACAGCTCATAATTGCTCATGGGCCAACGATTTTAATTTTAAACTTGATGCAAACCTGAACCAAATTTATGACACATCTTTCTAACTGTAACCTTAATACAAAATGCATTCACAACCCTGTGAAATAAAAACTAGAAATATTCTTTTCTATAAATACAAGAGAAGTAAAATTATTATATAATTAATATATTTTCTTGTGTTTAATAATTAAAGATGTCTTTCTAAGAAAGCAATTGCTCTTTAAAGCTCTTCAATGGAAAGGTATATCTACAACCACATCTCCATGAGACCTTGCCATACTGATTTCCTCAAAGCTACCATAACAACTAAGTGGTCATCAGTGCTTATCTTGAAAAATACTTTTTAACAAGACCTATTTGTACACTAGGAAAAAAAAACTTCTCCAAAAATAGTATTATGCACTGACTACTATTCATGGGTAAGTATGATTAATATGTTTATAACACAGACACTAAAGAAGAAAAATACTAGTCTGTGTATGGACCACCAATTTAAAAAGGAAACTGAACACAGATGGCAACTGCTTCACTTTCCAAACTAATCAGAGAAACACAAAAAATTCTGAAGTATACTTGAGGCACACTGAATAACACATTTTGTTTCCACATAAAATAGTTGAAAAAGAGAGATTGATTTTTGAGACCATCACTGTTAGGCCCTGAGGATATAATGTACACCATGTAATTACAGGTACAAGCAACTGTAAGGTACTATGAGAATTTCAAGTACAATATCCACCCCAGATCTGGCAGCCTCAAGGAAAACTACTAGGAAAAAGTGACATGTAATATGACCCTTAAAGCATAAGTTTCATAGGTAAAAACAGGTAGAGAAAAGAGCTCTGGTCAGAAAAGGCAGTGTGTGTGAATTAGGAGAGGGGAGCTAGATGTTGGCCAACTAAAATATAAAAAGGTTCAATAAATTATAGGAACCTAATACAGGACTAACACTCCCACCATGAATTAACTAGAAAGTTAGGCTTTTAATATGAAATTATGGAACCATGTTTTCAGAAGTTAAGCAAGAAGTGGGGCATGGTTCTGACACTTAAGAGGAGGAGATAAAAAAAAAATACCTAAGCTGAGGCCTAAGATTTCCCAAGTTTCTTCCTGTAAGACAGTCACAATCCAGATGTGGAGCAAGAAATCCTGCAGTGTGCAGCAGTTGCACAAGGCTGAGGTAGAAACTAGGGTTCACGGAGAGAGAGGCATCTGGGATTTGCAGGGCTGAGTAAGAGAGAAGAGTGCGCTGTGGAGACATGAGCTCTAGAAGTCTGCAGGGTCCTCTTGAGTCTCTGGCTGAACTGCCCTTAAGCAGGGCATGTGCACAGTGAGACTCCAAGAGATGAAGAAAAGGATAACTACCAGGCAAAGAGCATCCAGGGGAGAAAGGGCAACAATGAATCCCAGCCCACCATGGGAAAAGCCCTCTTCGAACATCTGGAACATTCCGTGGAGACCCCAGCAAGGCCATATGGATGCCATAACTTACTAGCCCATCTGTGTAGTTCTGTCACACAACATCACTGCAGACACACACCAACAAGCTTACAAACCTAGAAGAATGAGAGATTTGCAAGCAATTACTTGCTTGCCAGATCAAACTTTAACATGCTTTTTAGAAAGACAAATCAAAATTTACAACAGAGAGAGCATAACCCAAAAGAGCACAGGAAAAAGAATCATTCACTAAAAACACAAAACAATTAAAATAGTGGGAGTTAGTAGACAAAGACTAAAAATGTAATAATATACCTGGAGTTTATTGTTCCTATTTGCTATACAAAAGTTTATATTATTGTCCTATTTTTTTATTTACATGGCTATCTTTGCAATATGCTTTTCAAACACAAGATTTTTGTCTTATGCAATCTTAGCTCCATCTCCAGCCTTAGCATAGCACTCAGCTAACAGCAAGTGCTCAAAAAATGTAAGTGTATAGTAACTCTGTATCTGACAAGTAAGTTCCATTCTGGGAGAATGTTTGTAAGTCAGATTTTTGAGTATTATACAGTACAACTGTGAATCTTATACAGTACACAGTGAAAGTTCATAACTTGGATATTCATAAATCAGAGACTTATTGTACTTACATTTCTCAAAGCAGTTTTAATAAATTTAAATTTTTAGTTGAAAACCTGTTACAGGACCTTAATATTTTAACCACATGCAAAACTGTTTTATAGCAATAATGATTTCTTTTTCTTAAATTTCTTAGTTATATTTCATCACAAAGTCATAAAGATGTAAAAGAATAAGGTTAGTAAACTATAATTTTTTAAAATCAACATTGTTAAGGTATAATTTGAACACTAAAACTTAGAAGCTTTAGGGTATAATTCAGTGAATTTTGACAAATGAACAGTCATGATATAAAACACTTCCATCACTCCACCCCTCTGGCAGTCCAATCCTCTTCTTGCTTTCCAAGTCTAGCATGCATCAACCTTCTCTTTGTGACTGTATCTCACGGTTTGCGGTTCTGTAAGGAGAAATGAAATAATACAGAACACAGATTTTATAGATTATTTATAACAGTCACCCAAAGAGTCATATACTGAAAGAGAGTGCAGGATGTCTATCCACACCCTAAAGACTAAACAATTTACCTGAGGGCCTGGATCCCACACTATTGTCCTGCATGAATCCAGCTGAAGACCTAGAATCCATAACAATGCCTCCCATGAGTCCAACTGGAGGCCCAGCACCCATCACAATGTCTCACACAGGCCCCTTACACCGATCTGCACTGGGAAGGCCCAGAGGTCAGTGGTGTAAGCTAGAAAGTCTGTGCCAGTGAGTTGAAAGATCTGTGTTAGCTGACTGAGGGATCTGCACTGGAGCTAGGAAGCAACGCTCAAAGTAAGGACCAGGACTTCCCCGAAAAATACCATAGCCATCCTCAGCAACAGTGAGGTCCTGAGGTCCTCCAATGATAAGGAAAACCAAGTTCCCATCAGGAAAGCCAACACAAAAGCTTCTCCAAGAAACTGAGCAGTGCACCATCTTCCCCTTGGGAGCCAGGAAGCGATGCTCAAAGAAAGGACCAGAGCTCCCCCAAAGTGAATCGAAGCCATTCTCAGCAACAAGGTGCAGAGCTTCTCGGACAATGAGAACAGCTGAGTTCTTCAGGAAAGCCAGCAAGACAAGCTCCTCCAAGAGAACCAACACCTTCTCTCAGCTGCCAATAGCCTCTAAACTTCCTCTCGAGTTCTGCCTCTTATGCTGCTGGCAACAGTTCTCAGACGGGCCTCCCACACCTAGCACCATGCTGGTTCAGTTCAGCTGGGTGTTACAAGTTGACCACAACTTGTCAATCCACCACACTGTAATTTTGCCATTTATAGAATTTAGTAAAATTAGAATCATATACAACGTAGTTTTGAATATCTAGTTTCTTTCATTTAACAGAATGCTATTATCATTAATTCACTATCTCATACCAACAGTTCACTATTTTGGCATTTTGTGATGTTTTATTGAATGGATATGAAAGACTTTGTTCATTCATTCACCCATTCATTCATCAATTTTTGGCTATTATAAATGAAGTGGACATAAATTTTTTTGTAAAAAATAGTAAGAAATATATCCAAAGATTTAAAGGAAAACATGCACACAATGAAACGAACTATCTTAAGAACAATGGATCAGTAAGACAAAGATGTCCACTCTAACTACTCCTATTCAACACATTAGCCAGAGCAGTCAGGCAAGAGAAATAAATAAAGGATGTATGGATAGGAAAGGGAGAACTCTTAAGTATCATTCTTAGCAGATGATATGATTCTCTGGAAGACTCAAAATGTCACTAAAATGCTCTAAGAATAACCACATCAGCAATGTAGCAGGATACGAAATTAACACACTAAAATCAATAGCATTCCTATACGCTAATCATGAACTCATTGAGAAAGAAATTAGGAAAATAATACTATTCACAGTAGCATCAAGAAAAATTAAATACTTCAGAATTAACCTAACCAAAGAAGTGAAAGACCTCTACCATGAGAACTACACCACTCTGAAAAAGGAGACTGAAGAGGAAATCAGAAAAGGGAAAGAAATCCCCTGGTCCTGGATATACAGAACCAATACAGTCAAAATGGTCATACTTCCAAAACTGATATACAGATTTAACACAATCCCAATCAAGTATCAATAGCATACTTCTCAGATCTAGAGAAAACAATTCAAAACTTCATATGGAACCAGAGAGACCCAGAATCAATTCTGGTTAAGAATAACAAAGCAGGAACAAAGCAAGAGGCATCACAATCTCAGACTTGAAGTTACATTATAATATTACAGTGATAAAAACATCGTGATACTGGCACAGGAACAGATAGATAGATCAATGGAATAGAACAAATGACTCAGAAATAACACCAGACACATTCAGCTATTCAATCTGTGACAAAGGGGTCAAAAATGTATACTGGTGGAAAGATAGCTTCTTTAATAAATGGTGCTGAGAAAATTGGGTATCTACATGCAGCGGATTGAGTCTAGGCCCATATATCTCATCATGCACTAAACTAAAATCAATATGAATCAAAGACCTAAATATTTCAATGGAAACAATCTTCTAGAAGATAAAATAGGTAAAACTCTTGAAGACAGTCATAAGCAAGGACTTTCTGAACAGAACCCCAGTGGCACAAGAAATACCAAGAACAAATGAATCATATCAGATTAAAAAGCTCTGCATAGCAAAAGAAATGAACAACACAGTAAAGCAACATCCTCCAGAATGGAAAACCATTTGTAGACATTCCATGGACAGAGGACTAACATCAAGAATATATAAAGAACCAAAAAAATTAGACTCTCCAAAATAAAAACCCAACCAAAAAATTTGCAAGCAAAATGAATAGATACTTCTCAGAAGTACAGATGGCCAATAAATATAAGAAAAAACGTTTAACATCACTGACCATCAGAGAAATGCAAATTAAACCACTACATATCATCTTACTTCAGAAAGAATGGCTCTCATCAAGAAATCAAATAAGAACAAATGTGCTCAAGAAATCAAATAATAACAAATGCTGCTAAGGCTGTGGGTAAAAGGAATCTTTCTACATTGTAAGCAGTACAAACTAGTACAATCTCTCAGGAGATCAGTATAGAGATTCCTCAAAAAAACTGTATAGAAATTCCATTTGATACACCTATTCAAAACCCTTCCAGATATCTTCCCAAGAATTAAAGTCATCATATTACAGTGATACGGACATGCTTATGTTTAAAACAAAACAATTTATAATAGCTAAATGTTCAAAATAGACTATGTAACAGTAGATATCCATTAAACAGATAAATGGATAAGAACATGTGGCATTTATACATGATTGAGGACTATGCTGCCATACAGAAGGGTAAACCTGAGCTATATGAGGTAAATGGATGTATCTCAAGAGCATACTGTTATGTCAAATAAATAAGACATACAATTCTACATGGTTTCTCTTATATAAGAAATCCAAAATATAAATACAGAGCTAAATAAAACAGATAATACAAGGTGGGGAGATCTTTTTCAAATGGAAAGGGAAAGAGTTGGAAAGAGAAGGGACGGGTGGGAGGGGAAGTTGATGAAAGAAGAAATAAGATGTGTCACGTCCACGTACAAACTCCCCCATGATAAAGGTAATCATTACATACTCACATACATACTAATAAAAAAATAAAAATAAAGTAAAAAGGACCACCTATAGCTAAAAGATATATTTAAAATTTAAGGAGCTGGGGATATAGCTCAGTGGAATAAGCGCCTGCCTAGCAAGCGCAGGGTCCTGAGTTCAATCCCCAGTACCGCCAAAAATAAATAAATAAAATAAAATTAAATTAAATTAAAAAAAATTTACACTGGGGTTTAAAAGCAGATAAAACATTAGAAAATAATTAGAAATCATCTAGGCTGATACACAGAGAAGAAAAGAAGGAAGGGAGGGAGGGAGGGAGGGAGGGAGGGAGGGAGGGAGGGAGGAAGGAAGGAAAAGAGAGAGAGAGAGAGAAGAAAAGAGAAGAAGCAAAAAGAAAACCAGTTGTTACCAAGTGGTCTTATTTACAGTAATTGGACTACTTAAATGAAAAGGAAGCATACATACTTGAAGCAATAAAGGTAAAATATTTTCCAAATCTGATGAAAATTATCAATCTGTATGTCAAAGTAGCTCAATGAATTCCATCAGGAAAACACAAAGAAAAACAAAACTATACCAAGATACATAATAAATTGCTGAAAATTAGCTAATAACAAAATGAAACAATGACATAACAACAACAATAATAAAAAAAAAACACCAGTATCCCTTATAAACATACACAAAAACTAGGTATGCAGCTCAGTGGTAGAACTTGCCTAGTGTGGATGAGGACCGGGGTTTAATCTGCAGTAGTGGAAAACAAAACAACAAAAAATGATACAAAGAATAAAAGATGTACTTCTAGGAAGATGGCAGAGCAATAAGCAGAAACAAATCAAGCTCTCCAAGATTCAGAACCCAGCAACTGGAAAATAATCACTTAGAAATAAAAGGTGGGAGGTGGATGCTTGGGACCCAGGAATGTTCTGAAGGGAATACTGGAGCCCACAGAGAATGGGAAGAGACAGGCCACAACACAGAAAGAGGAAGGGGCAATATGCAGTTTTTTCTGGGTCCTGACTTCTGGTTTGTAGTGAAAGGAAGACTGAGCCAACAGAGACACAAAGAAAGTGGGTGACACTCCAGAGGCCTTTGGGGAGACATGCACCAGTAGAACGGAGCACTGGATGCTGTGCTCTACAACAACAGGGGAGTGAGTCCATAGAGTCCATTCTACTGCAGTGTCGCCTGGAGACAGTGCCTGGTTGGATACCATTTTAGGGAGGTGTCAACTGAACCCGACCCAGAACAGCTGTGGGTTGGCTTCATCTTAGTGCTCTCAGTGTTGAACTCCCACAATGACTGGATGAGGGACAACCACTGGAGACACTGGCGGTCACAGAGCCACGGTCAGGCAGGCAAAAGACACCTAGAGTATTACAGACTAAAGCTACTGCAGGCTTGCTGGGATTATCTAGCATGGATCTGGGCTCTGAACCTCCTTTTTCCACCAGTAAGAGCAGAGCCATGCACAGAACAGGAAACCACCACAAAACTGTGTGCCTCAGAAGACAACCACAGGCTTGAAATCACAGAGACACGTATTTTTTTTCCTGTTCATTTGGCTTTTTCTAATTTTTAATTTTTAGTGTGACACTGTTTTTAGTTTTTTTGATTTGTTTTGTTTTGCTATTTCTTTTTCTTGTTTCTTTCCTTCTGTCTTCACTAGTTTCCTAGTGCTTAGGTAATATTCCTGTGTCCTTCCACCTTACTTCTAATCTCTTCCTCTCTGTTTAGTTCTCCATCTTTTTCCACTTATCCCTTTAAATTTTCTCCACTGAGGGTAAAATCTCTCTACTGAGTGGATATTTACTGAATTTAATTATTTGATGTCTTAGATTTTGTAATAGAACTATGAATGTTGTACCAATATTTAAAGGTGGTAAATATAGTTATCACAGTTTGTCATTTTCCAGTCTGTGCTTGATGGTACTGTTATTACTGATTGTGCTATTTTAGCCAAGGTGACATAGTTCACATCCTTACTTGATCATACTTCTATGCCAATACCTAGATTGTTTAGGGGTCAGTACTATAGTCTAGCACCAGAGAACTGGGTGCTAGGACAAAGAGTCTGGAATCTTTCATCTCTAATAAATTAAAGAGGCAGACCCTGGGACAAATTCAAAAGCCAACAACCAGCTATGCCTAGAAGACATCTCTGAAAAATAGTCATCTCTTTAAGAGGTTTCAGTAGTAGTAGTAGTAAAGTTACTTATTATAAGTAATTTAAAAGCCTGAATACAACAAAAATAGAAAATAAGGAAACATGATAGCAAGATGCAACCCATAACCTCCAACTTGCTCAAGGCAAATCAAGGGAGCACTGAGATAAGAGATCAAAAGCCACCCAGCTGGATTCTCTGAAGTGGTAGCAGTGGAAAAAACAAAACAGATCAATAAGTCTCTTGACAAAAACAAGACAGAGATAATGAAAGAGATGATGACCATAATTTAGGAAATAGTTACAGAGTAGACACAGATAATAAAGGAACTTAGGAATGACATAAAAACCACGAATGCCCAACACAGAAAAGAAATGGATTCCATAAAACAAACTCAAATACAAATCTGGCAGATTAAAAAAAAAAATCTACTGATAGTACACATAGCAATGTCAGTCAGTGTGAAGATAGAATATCAGACCTAGCAGACAGGGTTGTAGTTGGCAATCGACCTCCTAAAAATAGCAAAAGACCACAAAAAAATCAATCCAAAAACTGCTAGACAATGCAAAGAAGACTAACACGATTAACTGGAATAAATAAATAATCAGAAAATAGCATAAAGGGCATAAAAAACCTGCTCACAGAAGCAATAGCAGAAAACATTCCAAGCATCAAAAAATAATGAGATACGGATAAGTGAGGTATATAATAGTCCAATTAGCAAGGTTCAGGGAAAAAACTACACTAAGGCATATATATATATATATATATTCATCAAGATTCCAGAAATTGAACATAAGAACAGAATACTAAAAGCTGTTAGAGAAAACAAACAAATCACCAATAAAGGAAAAGGCAACAGAATCATAGCAGATTTGTTAACACAAACCTTTAAGTCAAGGAGGCTTGGACTGAAGTATTTCAAGCCCTAAAAGAAAACAACCGCCAACCCAGATTGATGTACCCCACAAAATTATCTTCTAAAATTGATGGAGAAATAAGATACTTTCATGGTAAAGAATACATGAAGCATATTCTATAAAAAAAAAGACAACAATTTCAAGAATCCCAATAGAAGAGCCTGCTAGATAAGGTAAGCCATTAAACAGAAAGAAAAGACAGGGAAAACAACAACAGGAAAATAATATAATGAGATTAAGTCAATATATATCAGTTATAACCATCAATGTGAATGGTTTCAATTTACCAATAAAGAGAAACAGATGGCAGATGGATCAATAAAACAGAGTCAACAATATGTTACACATAAGAAACACAATTAACTCAAAAAGAAACTCATATGCTGAAAGTCAAAGAATGGAAGATAATGCTCAGTGCAAGGGGAATCAAGAAAAAAGCAGGGGTACCTATTCTATTTGCAGACAAAGAAGAGATGAAGTCACTACAGACTTGTTAAGTAAACAATTGAAGAGGACAAGTCAACAATTATAAATATATATGTACCAAATACCACCACACCAAACTATGTAAAACAAACACTAATGGATATGAAAAAATAGATTAGCATTAAGACAATTGCAATAGGGGACCTCAATACCCCATTGTCCTACTAAATAGATCAACTAGACAGAAAAATCAAGGAAGAAATATCAGAGCTGACCCAAACCTTTGAACAAATGGATTTAGTAGATGTCTACAGTGTTCCACCCCACAACATCAGAATACATATTCTTCTCAGCAGCACGTGGAACTTTCTCCAAACTAGATCATTTATTAGCTCATAGAACATGCTTAAGTAATTGCAAAAAAAATTAGTTTTGCCATGCATATTATCAGACCTTAGTGCAATGAAATTGGAAATCAATGGCAAAAGAAACCACAAAAACCACATAAACACATGGAAATTAAGTAACACCCTACTGAACAACCAACGGTCACAGATGAAATTAAAGAAGAAATTAAGCTGTTCTGAAATTAAACAAGAAGCCAGTATACTCAATGCAAGAGGAACCAAGAAAAAAGCAGGGGTACCTATTCTACTTGCAGACAAAGAAGAGACAAAGAAAGCAACCACATACTTGTAGATACAGGAACTTATGGGATGCAGTGAAAGCAGTCCTATGAGGGAAATTGATGGTGGTCAATACCCACATCAGGTGAACAGAACAAGGTCAAATAAATAATCTAATGTTGAAGCTTAAGGTTCTAGAAAAAGAAGAGTAAACCCAGAGCACAGACAAGGGAGGAAATTATAAAGATGAGAGCAGAAATGAATGCACATGAGAATAAGAAAAAAAATACTAACAGCCAAAGAATTAAAGAGTTGGTTCTTTGGCAAATTAAATAAAATAGATAAGCCTTTAGTGAATCTTATAAAAAAAAAAGGGAAAAGACTTAAATCTAAGAAATTAGCAATGGAAAGGGTGAAGTCACTACAGATGTTGCAGAAATGCAGATTATCGATACCTACTGAAGCTGTACTCTAAAAACATGGAAAACTTAGAAGAAACATTCTTAGATACACATGAATTACCAATGCTAAATCAAGAATATATAAAAATTCTAAATAATCCAATGTCAGTCAATGAAATGGAAAAGTAATTTTAAAAAACTACAACAAAGAAAAGCTCATGTCCTTCCAAAGAATCACTGCTGAATTCTACAAGAACTTGGGAGAAGACCTACTGTCATTACTTCTCAAACTCACTGCTGGAAGCAAGAATTACCTGATACCAAAACTAGAGAAGGATCCACCAAAAGAGAGAACTACAGGCCAGTCTCCTTAATGAATGTAGATGCAAAACTCCTCAATAAGACAGTGGCAAACAGAGAGCAGCAAATTATCAAGAAGATTACACAAAATGAGTACGTAGGATTCATTGCAGGGATGTAGGGATGTTCAACATATGCAAATTAATAAATCTAATACACCACATAAACAGAACAAAGGACAGGAACCACACAATTATCTTAACAGAATCAGAAAAAGCATTTGACAAAGATCAATACCAATTCATTATAAAACACCCTTCAGAAAACTGGAATAGATGATCTTTTTCTCAATCTGATAAAAGCCACATATGACAAACCAACAGCCAACCTCATACTAAATGGACAAAAACTGAAAGTTTTCACTCTAAAGTCAGGAATAAGACAAGGAGGTCCACTGTCACCACTCTTATTCAATGTAACTCTAAAAACATTAGCCAGAGCAATTAATTAGGCAACAGAAAGAAATACAAGTAATAATTATAGGAAAGGATGAAGTTAAATTGTCATTATTTGCAGATGACATGATACTCTACACACAAGACCCCAAAAACTCCACCAAAAGACTTCTGGATTTAATAGCCAAATTCAGTAGCATAGCTGCATACAAGATGAACATTCAGAAGTCAAGAGCCTTCCTGTATATAAATAACAAAGTCACTCAGAAATACACTTTCACAACTGCATCAAGAAAAATGAAATACTTAGGAATCAATCTTACAAAGGAAGTCAAAGACCTAAACATTGAAAATTACAGTACTCTGAAAGGGAAATCAAAGAGGATATCAGAAAATGGAAAGATATTACATGTTCTTAGAGAGACAGAACCAATATAGAGAAAGCATTCATACTTCCAAAACTGTTGTACCAATTTAATGCAATCCCAATTAGATACCAACAGCAGACCTCACAGAACTGGAGAAAACAATCATAAAATTCATATGAAAACATAAGAGACCTAGAATAGCAAAAGGAATTTTGGGCAACAGGGGTAAGGCAGGGGACATCATAATCCTCAACATGAAGTTATACTACAAAGTTACAGTGATAAAAGAGTGTGATACCTGTTAAAAAAAAAAAAAGGCAAGAAAAAAATACAGTCCAGAGGTTCACTGGAACAGATTAGAAGATGCAAAGTCAACTTTAAAAACACTCAGCCATCTTACCTTTGATAAAGGAGCCAAACACCTTCACTGGAAGAATGATGACCTCTTCAGTAAATACTGCTGGGAAAATGCTTTCCATTCCAAAAATTGAACCTACACCCACATCTCTTACCATAAGCAAAAACGGAAATGGGTAACAGGTCAAAATACTAAAACAGAAATACTTAATCTACTGGAAGATAGAATAGGTAGAACTCTTGAAGATCTAGGTGTAAGCAAAGACTTTATAAGCAAAACCCCAATCACACAGGAAATATTACAAAGAATCAACAACTTGGATTTTATCAAATTAAAAAGCTTTTGCATAGCAAAAGAAACCATCAAGAGAGTGAAGACACAACCCACAGAACGCGAAAAAAACTTTACCAGCTACACCTCAAAGGACTACCATCTAGAATACATAAAGACCTCAAAAAAAGTCATACCCCTACACTTAAAGACAGTTCAAAAATGGGTATTAGAAATGAACAGGCATTTCGCAGATGAAGAAGTACAAGCAGTAAATACATATATGAAAAATGCTCAACATCAGTGGTTATTCAAGAAATGTAAATTAAAACAACACCGAGAATCCATCTCACCACAGAAAGAATGGCTATCATTAAGAAATCAACCCATAACAAATGCTGGTGAAGGTGTGGGGAAAAAGGAATCCATCTCCACTGCTGGTGGAAGTGTTAACTGGTATAACCACTATGGAAATCAGTATGGAGATTCCTCAAAAAGCTAAAACTAGAGCTTCCATTTGGTCTAGCTATGCCCCTTCTAGGTATCTGCCCAAAAGGAGTTAAAGGCATCATACCATAGCAATATATGCAGACCCATGTTTATAGCAGAATAATCTGTAAGAGGTAGGTCTTAGAAACCTTTGATGATATGCCCATCAAAAGATGAATAAATAAAATGTGGTGTTTATAGGCAATGGGGTACTATTCTGCCATAAAGAAGGATAAACTTGAGTCATTTTGTTATGCCTTTGTCTAGATGTTTCCACAAAGCCTCACATGGTCATAGGTGGGGCTCTTTCAGAGATGCTTGGATCTAGAGCATGTGATGGTGTAATTAAAGGTGTGATTACTGCACTGGTCCACTGATTAGTTTGACATTGTTCTGAGTGTGGATAACGGGAAGCCCTGCCCTGGTGTGAGTGTTATCCACCCTCAGGGTGTGTAGCCTGGATGGAATAGAAGGCACAGAAAGGGGTCATCATTTGTTGCTTGCTGTTCCTGCTTCTCCACTCCTTTGCTGCCCACCCTTTCTCCCTTGCAATGGCTCTCTGCTGAGCCAGCCTGCCTTGGAGCCTCCACCTATACAGAGAAACCTCTGCAAACCGTGAGCTAAGTGAACCCTTCCCCCTTTAAATGTGACTGCTGGGTATTCTAGCTCAGTAATGAGAAAAGTAACTGAGCTGTATTTGTAGGAAAAGGGACGCAGCTTGAGATCATAAACTTTAGTGAAATGAGTCTGACATACAAATTTAAATACCACACTGTTTCTCTGGTGCGAGAAACCCAAAAGGTAAGTAAGGAACATAATGGAAGACAGATATTGGGAAACAGGAAGAAAATGTTCCAATGGGCAAGGGAACAAGGGAGGGGGGAGAGGAGGGAAGTAAGGGAAGGAAGGGAAGGGAAAATGGAAGGAATAAAATGGAAAGAAAGCGTTTGTGAGTGGGGATGGAAAGGAAGGTTGACGGGAAGGGAATGTGACAAAGAGATTCAGATACGTTACGGACAGGTACAAATTCCGCAGGTTACACGTGGCCATTATGTATGACAAACACGTACTGATTTTAAAAATAAAGACACAAAAATCTTAGAAAATATTACTAAATAAAATCCAACTATATTTTAAAAGGAAATACATTATCGCTAGTGGAGATTATCTTGGGAATCCAAAATTAATGTAACAAGAAATGAGTAATAAATGTGACTCAACGCTAATGCAATAAAAAAACTCGTAAGCTCAGTTCAGCTGATTCAAAAAGCATTTGAAAAAATCTGATATTCATTTATAATAAACACAGTTACTAAACTAGGAATAGAAGGAAACTCCCTTACCTAGGAAGGTAATTTATAGCTATCATCATATTTATCAATTAAAGACTAAATGTTTTTGCTTTAAGATTAGGAACAAGGTGAGAATGTTTACTCCACCATTTCAACATAGCATTGAAACTCAAAGACTAAGCACTAATGCAGGAAAAAGAAACATAACTGAAAATTGTCTTTATTTGGTGAGCACATAATTTTATAGAAAATCCTAATGACTACAAATGTCTACAAAAGAGCTACTAGAACTAAAATTAAGCAAGGTCAAGGAATATAAAAAATCAGAGATATATATATATACACAGATATATACACACACACACACATATTTTGTCTTTTTGAGACAGGGCTTTGCTATGCAGCTCAGGACGGCCTTGAATTCACTTTGTAGCCCATGCTGGCCTTAAAACCACATGATCCTCCTGTCTCAGCCTCCTGCATGCTGGGACTACAGGTGTGCACCACTACATCTGGCTCAACTGTATTTTTTACACTACTAAAACATAACTGGAAAATAAAACTTTTAAAGATCGCATCTGCAAAAGCAAGCACAATCATAAAATACTAAAGTGTACAGTATATTTAATCGGACATATGTAAGATCAGTACAATAAAAAATATAAAACATTTTTGAGAAAAATTAAAGATCTAATAAATGGAAAAATACATCATATTATTTCCATTAAAGTTAATGTCTAAATCCTTACTCTGAGGTATGTGTGAATGTGACTTTATTTGGAAAAAGTGTCTTTACAGATGTAATCAAATTAAGATGAGGGCCCGCTGGAGTAGCGTGGCCTCTAGATCCAGTAAGCAGGAAGTTTGGACAAAGGCACGCCAACACGCGTGGAGAAGGCCACGTGAGGGTAGCAGCAGAGACTGGAGCAGTTACTCTCCGAGGCAAGGACTGCAGACAGTCAGCATGAGCTAAAAGGGGCACGGAAGGCTTCCTCCTCCACAGCCTCCACAGCCCCAGTTCTGCTGATACTTTCACTCTAGCTTCTCGCCTCTAGAATTTGAGAAACAAATATCTACCACTTTAGGCTACTCACTTTTTGACACTTTATTCTGGGAGCCCTAGGAAATACATTGAAGAACTGAACATTGTTAATATGCCAATTCTCCCCAAGTCAGTGCAATCCCAATAAATTCCAGCAGGCAATCTTTTGGTAGAAACTTACAAGGTAATTCTAAAATTTACATGGAAATTAAAACAAACTAGCATAGTTTAACATTTTTTGGAGAAAAAAGGAACAAGAATGGAGTATTACTACTACTCAATTTCGAGACAACATAAAGCCATTGTAATTCAAAATAACGGTGGTATTTACGTAAAGACAAATATTCAGATCAATAGAACTGAACAGAGAGTTTAGAACTAGACCTACATTTACATGTTTAACTGATACTCAACAGAGGTGTCAAACTAATCCAAGGGAAAGTGAATAGACAAAACTATTAAAACATAAAATGAAACAGAAACATAAATAACAATTATATGAACATGTAACCAAAAAAGACACCAAGTCACAACACATTCAATTAACTCAAAATGGATTATGTATCCAAACATAAAGGTTAAGATAATAAAATGTCTTTAAAAAGTATGAGAGCATATTCATAACATTTAAGTAAGGATTTCTAGACACAAAAACATCAATAATAAAAAAATAAGTATTTTGTTATAAGTATTTCTTTTTTTTTTTTTTTTTTGGTGGTACTGGGGATTGAACTCAGGACCCTGTGCTTGCTAGGCAGGCGCTTATTCCACTGAGCTATATCCCCAGCCCTATAAGTATTTCTACTCTTCAAAAGACAGTAATAAGACATGAAAGGCAAGCCAAAGACTCAAAGAATGTCTGTAATCCACTAAATTTGACAAAACAACTTGTAATCACAATTTGTACATGTGTATGAAACTCATACTAATGTAAGACAAATAACACGATTTAAAAATATAAGCTAAAGTTTAAATAGACAATAGATTTAAATAGACAAAACAGAAGGTGTGCAAATAAGCCAACACACAGAGGAAAAGATGACAGGTTTAATCATTAGATACATGTAAAGTGAAAACCACAAGATACTACTACACGCCCAAAAGTATAGTGAAAATGAAAAAGACAGATGGATTACAGCTAGAGCTGGCAAGGATGTGGAGCCCTCAGAACCCCCATGGAAGTGCAAATGTACGTAAGAAGTGACTTGAACACGGAAGGGCAGTATCCACTAAGTGATGAATGGATCATTTATGGCCGGTACACACAAGAGAACACTATATTCAGCAATAAATGGGACCAACTACTGATATATGCAGTAGACAGATCTCACAAGCACTCTGTTAAGTGAAAGAATCCGAGAAAAGAATACATTCTGTATGATCAATTAATATGAAGTTCTACAATAGGTGAAACCCTTCAACAATGATGCAAATCGGATGTAGGTGGCTAGAGCAGAGGCTGGGCCTAGAGCACTGACTGCAGAGGCGTCCAGAGGACCCTTCTGGGGTGACTGAAGAGTACACTATCTTGATTGGGTATATATTGCATGGATTAACACAATTCAAGTTATGTGTAAATTATACTTCAGTAAAGTTGAGTTCTAAAGGAAGTTCAAGTATAAGTTGGAAGGGATGGAGGGTTGAGACTAGGGAAGTAATAAAGATCTTGTCAGTCATGTTAAGGAGTCTGAATTATACACAAAAGAGAACTCCTAGTTTGTTTTCCTCGGGGAGTAATAAATAGGATTTTGGAAAAAATACACTTGGTCCTAATGTATGTAAAGGGTTAGCATAAAAGAGGGCTTCGCTCTTCAGGGAGATGTGTAAAGCTATCACTTTAATCCAGAAATGTGGCTCCCTATTTTCAAATAGTGGCTATGAGGACAGAGAAAAGTGAGGGGGGGGGGGAACGCTAATTTGTTTTAGTGTCTTAGGAGAAGGTTAAGTGTCTTTGGACACTAACGTCCAATTAGTAGTTAGACACATGGGTCTCAAGCCCTGGAAAGACAGTTGGGTGAGAGAGGGACTTGGGAGAAGTCCTCCATTAATCAAGACCATATGTAAGATTACTAGAAGGAGAACAAAGCTGGAAATACACAAAAAAAGATGATCAGGAGGGTAAAAGGCTAAAATTCACAAATGGTAATTATTCAAACTCACTGTTATACACATAAATACAAATTTATGTACCTGGTCCTCTCACATCTCAATAATGTTAAAGTCTTTCAATATGACACAAAAAGCAAATGACAAAAAGGCTCAACAAATACCAAAATGAATCACCTTCTAGACCCAGGGGGCAGAAATATTTGATTCCAACAGTCCCTACTTCCAGTTACTGTTCCTTTAGTATTTCCTTTTTTTCTTTTTGGTACTGAGAATTGAACTTAGAATCTTGTGCTTGCCAGGCAGGTGCTGTGCCACTGTTATATCCCAGCTCCTTAAGTATTTTAAGCTAAAAGCAAGCTATATCAACTAAAATTAAAAAGTCTTCCATCCAGTTTTGAAATGGATACTGATTTATAAGAAAATATGAATATATAGTGTCTAATCAAGACAAAATCTGTGATCCTATCATTACTATATCCTAGGCAGGGTCACTGGATCTGTTTAGCAAAGTCTCTAAGAATACTTCCATTGCAAACAGTGAACTAACTCAAAAGAACTGTTCTACCATTGAAAACGGCAGAAAATGCTGGAACATGTTGAATACATCTTTTGAAATGAGTTCATTAGCAAATAAGAAAGTAAGGAATACTCAGTAAAAAAGAAACTTAAGAAAAAGCAGGATTAAAACAAGATAAAAGTTTGGAAGAGTCTGGCTTTCACATCAAGGTCAAAGTAAAGTAGGCAAACCTGAGTTTTAGATTTTTCAGAACTTCAGGAGTAAATGGAAAAACAGCAACAAAAGACTAACTCTGGATCTGCCAAGTATAAAGCCGCTGCCAGTAACTAGCAGTGGAACACAGTGAACACTAATAATTATACTCAACACTTCTGTTAAAAGCTTGAATCAAATCATGAGCAATTTGATAACTATTAGCCAGGAGAACATGATATAAATTTATGCAGGCTGGCAAAAACATAGACTCTCTTGGATTTGCTACCATTTTGAGAATTTAATTACAAAGGAAATTAAGACTGTAATACAACTCTGGGTGCTCTAACTGGAGCAATGCATTAAAAGCAGATTAGTGAGGTTCAAAAAAGAATTATTTTCTCTGAAATTAACATCATTTGTTTACATTTAATAAAATGAAGAGAACAGGAAGTCTTCTGTATTTAGTATATATAATTACAATGCTTTGTTTAAAACATAACAAAGAACTAAGAAGGCAAAAATAACTTTTAATTGGCATTGAAGTACATGGTACTTCTTGTTCAAAAGAACTGCATTTATAATTAGCACTTTACAAAGAAATTTAAAAGTTAATATGTATCATCTAACACCAACAAAACTTTCTCATTAAAAAATGTTTTCTTCCTAGAGACAGAAAGTATAATAGCAGTTTCCAGAGACTGGGGGAAGAAAAAAAATATTTAGTTATCGTTTAGGGGTGCAGCCTCAACCTGGGATAATGAAAAAATTCAGGAAATTGATAGTGGTGATGATCATACAATGCTATCAATATAATTAACGGCATCAAATTTTTTTCTTTCTTTTTTTTTGTTTGAGACAGGGTCTTGCTATACAATTAGGCTGACCTTGAACTCACTATGTAGCTGAGGCTGGTCTCAAATTCACAGTGATCCTTCTGCTTCAGCCTCCCAAGAGTTGCGATTATAGGTGTGCACCACCACACCCAGCCCAAATTTTATTCTTAAATAGTTAAAATGAAGGACCTTGTTTTAGCTATATTTTACCACTAAAAAACTGCATAGGGAAACTATTTTCATGCCATTCCTTAAAATATGAAGTTCTCAAGTCTGAAATTCAGGTAAACAAATAACCTATTAAAATTGGAGGAGGAGAGCACTACCCTTGGATTATCTGATCACAGTTCAAATTTAACATTTACTCTTCCTAGCTATGTAATTTCAATACAAGTTATACCCTATGCATCAGTGTTCGCTACAAGGATAATGAGGGAGTGGACACGGAGCTGTACAGAATAAGGCGTCTGTAAAGATACGGGAAACTAACCAACATGTTCTCACCCAGTCCTCCGGCAGAGCGCAAATGAAGGGTTATTAACTAAAATCTGCAAACCTTTAAAAATCACCTAAGTTCTTTTCAGTATTGTGATAATGTATTCAGACACATAAAAGACTCAACTCAAATTGTTTAAAATGGCTTCTTCTCTCTAATGAGCACACATTAATATTCTTCTTTAAATTGCCAACTTCTCTTAATTATACTAAGAGACAGATGAATTCTTAAAGTATGTAAAATTATCACTATAAATTTGATAAAAGTTTGACCATAATGCTCCCCTGTCAAATTTCTATTAGGTAATACTCCTGGGGTCCAACAGTGATAGTCAATTTCCTGTTGTCTGCATAATTAGGTGTGCATTTAACAATTTTAAAAGCCAGAAATTTGTCCAAGAACTTCATAGTCTGAATCACAATTTTACTCTTTTAGAAGGTGAGCCGTGGTGTTTAACCTGAAGTATGACAACCGTTTAATGTCAAAATACTAGAGTGCTCCACATAGAAGGTCTTATTCTGGATCCAACGACTGAGAAAGTACAGAAAGAAAATTATTGTGAATTTGGTAGTTATATTTAAATGAATTTCATTTACTTAATCACAGCAGTATCTATGGCACTTACATGTGGAAAACACTAATGCATTTATGTATTTTTCACATTCACGTTGGAATAAATGTGGATTCTTGAATCCCCTTGCAAATTTCCAATCTCCTGAGATTTGCTGTTATCAGCTGGGAACTACAGTGGAGAGAACCTGCTCACCCCCACAGGCTTACCAGAGTACAGATATGGATCACTCAGTATACTGTATACCATTTTTCAAAAAGCTGATATAATTCAAACTGGTAAGAAAAATCTCTATGATCAAGGTTTTAAAAAAAAGTACACACTGCAGAGCAATAACACTGTCAACAAACTGCACATATAGTATCTTACCATTCATCCTTCTCTACCCTACAGCATATTTTCTATTACAAAAAAAAACAGAATACCATTTTTTAAATTCCGTCTCCTGGCACAAATTTAACCCTATCATTTCATTTCATTCTATTCATTCTAATTCCAGCCAAATACAATTTCCTGAAGACAGCCTTGGTGTCATCACTGTCACACTTGTATTGAATTTATTTTCTCAATTTAGAATGAATTCTCTCCCTCTCCAGAAAATTCTATCAATTTTAACAGCATCAACATATGGGCACAAAGAGAAAAATAAATGCATTCATTTTTGGCCATTAGAATTAGTTCTTTCAAGATTCACTAGAGAAGCTTTAAAAAAAAAAAAAAAACCTAGGAAATTATTTTTTTCTTTTTGAGATGGGGTTTTACTGTGCCATTCAGGCTGGCTTTGAACTCACTTTGTAATCCAGGGTAGCCTTGAACTTGCATAGATCCTCCTGCCTCAGCTTCTCACATGCTGGGATTACTGGTCTGTGCCATTTAACAACTAGCAAATTTGATACAGATAAAAAGTTTGATTTATTCTGTGGACAATTGGGTATGGAATAGGCAGTTAACAACTGACAAATAATACATATTTAAAGAATATCTTGTTTAGTACCTGGAATACAAGGTGGTACCGATAGCTTTATTTCAGCTATTGTTTTAAGCACATTTGACTTTTAAATTATGACTGTGTTAAAGTTTCTAAAGTGTTGAACAAAAATCATTTTTTCAAAAGTATTCAAATAAACATTTAACTGGAAATTATACTAAATATAATTAAAACAAAATTTAGTCATTCACTGCATCACTATAACTTAAAATACATATAAATATTTCTTACATTTTGACTGAAAATTGGTACAAGCTTTCTGAAAGCTTGTAAACATTTCTGATCTGGAAATGTTTCTCAAAAGAATTAAAACTGCACCTAGTATTTTAGTGAGCTATAGTAAGAAAGAATGAATCTTAAGGAAATATCATGGATGAGTTTGAAGGTTTAGCTGCAAAGATTTTCATTACAGCATTAATAATAAAACTATAAACACTTTAAATGTCCCACAGGGACCAACTGGCTGATTGATAGTTCACAAAGAAATACAGAATCTCTAAAACCATTTAGGGTGAACGCTGTAAAACAAATGTTCACATTGTTTTCCAGCTGATTATAATTTGATTCTTAAATACTTTTAATTATTTTAAATTTGTAGTAAAATACATATAATGTAAATACGTAGACACAGAATAAACTACTAATTTCTAGGAGTGGGGAGAAGTGGGAGTGGGGAATCACTGCCAAAGTTAATAGTTTCTATTTTGAAGTGATTAAAGCGGTCTGAATTGGATATGAGTGAAAATTCAACTTTGCAAATATACTAAAAACAACTGAATTGTGTATTTTAAAAGGCCAAATTTTATGGTATAGAAATTATTTCTACAATTACACATATTTAAACATCTTAAAATGTTAACTCTTTGTAAACTCCTACAAAATACTAACTTATGTTGCCAGACGAATGTGTTTATGTAAATTTTCAGCGAGGCTGTCTCTCGGTACCTCTCTGCATGTACCTTAATGCGCATGCACCTGAGCGTGTTATACGTGCGTTACTGGTTGCCAAAGTTCGGGCTCCGATTGCCCTTCATCCGGTTGTAGCAGGTTCAGAAACTCATTCCGCTCTGGTGTGAGAAACTAAGTGTAAACAAGGACCAAAATGTGTAATAGATATTGGGAGATGGGGAGGGAAGAGCAAGGGCAGGGGCGAGGGGGGGAAGAAGGGACAAGGGAAAAACGGAGAATGAAGGAAAAACGGAAACAAAGCTTCTGCAAACACGGAGAAAAGAAATTGAGGGGAGGGGAGCGGAATAGGAAAGAAGAAGAATCAAGATATATCATGTTCTGGTACAAATTCCCTATGATGAATGTTATCATTATGCACATCTAAAATGTTCCAATAAAAATAAACTTAGCGGGGGGGAAAAAGCCTCACTCCTCTGGCCAGTTCTGACACAATCCGTTCAGTAGGTTATTCTTTCTCTCAGTGAATGGCCCTGGCACCCTGGTTAAAACTCATTTGACTATAGACCAAGCAGTTTATTTCTGGACTGTCAACTCTGTTCCATTGATCTACACCTATTTTTACGCCAGTCCCACGTTGTCTAGACTACTGTCTAGTTTGTAGTACGTTTCGAAATTAGCAAGTATGAGCCCTTATACTTTGCTTTTCGTTTTTTGAAGGTTATTTTTTTGATGTTCTGCATTCCTTGCAGTTCCATATACTGCAACAGTAAGCAGGAACAACTAGGTGACACCCAGGATTTGGAGGTAGATTTATCGACAGGCACTGATAGGGATCATTTCCCAAATACCACGCCCACATGGCAATCTCTGGCGGTCCAGGGCTTACACTGGATAAGCAAGCAGGAAGGAGAGAGGCAGAATAGCTAGTCAGCAGGGGTTGGGTTACACAATGTGCATCATAGTGACCAGCTGTCCATGACAGTGACTAGCCATTTCTAAGAGACAAGAGCAACCAGATAGGAACAGTAAGTATCACCCGGAGTATCCTGGCTGGCGGTGTGTGTGTGGGGGTGGTATTTTCTGCTACAATCCCTTTTCAAATCAGTGTCTCAATTTCTACAGAGAAGTCTGCTGGGATCCTCTATCCACAGGGATTTTTCAAAGTCTGTAGTGAATTTGAGGAGCACTGCCATCTTAACTATAGTACGTTACAATTCATGAACACTGGATTTTGTCATTTATTTTAATCTTCAATTTTAGCAAGGTTTTATAATTTTCAGAATACATTTTAGACTACTTTTGTTAAATCTATTTCTACATTTTTTTTTGGTGCTACTATAAGTAAAATTGTTTTAATTTCATGTTAAGGTTGTTCAAGTATACAGAAATAATATTCGTATTAATTATGCATCTTGCAACTTTGGTGAACTTACTAGTTCTAGTAATTTTTTAGTAGATTCCTTAGTAGTTTCTCTACAGATGATCACAGCATCTATGATGTTTACTTCGTCCTTTCCAATTTAGATGCTTTTTTTTCTTGGCTAACTGATGTAGTTTGAACCTCTAATACAATGTTCAACAGAAACAGTGTGAGCAGCAAACTGATCTTGATCGTGATATTATGAAGAAAGCATCTAGTTCTCACATTACCTTCAATGTTCACTACCAGCCTTCTAAGACACTTTCATCAGGCTGTGGAAGTTTCCTTCTTTTTCTAGTTTTCTGGGGTTTTTATAATGAAATGGTGCTGCACTTTGTCAAAGACTTCTTCTGTATCTATTTAGGTAACCACGTGGCTTTTGTTTTCTATTCTTTTTATGTGGAATATTATATTAATTGATTTTTTATAATAAATTGATCTTGCACTGTTGAGATAAATCTACTTGCTAATGATGTGAAATTCTACATTACTGGATTTAGTTTGCCAGTATTTTCTTTCAGATTTCACTATTCCTAAAATATATAGTGGGTAGTTTCTTATAATGTCTTTGTTGGGCTTTGGTATAAGGTTATACTGGCCTCAAAGAAAGAACACTGTTACCTTTTGGGTTTTTTTTTTTTTTTCATTTTTTGTTTTGATGAATGAAAAAAACTAGTGTAGGGAGCAGCTGAAGCTGGAGATGAGCCACATGAGTGCGGGCAAAACAAGGCCAAAGTGCCTAAAGCAATGCAGTTACCTCAGTCCTGAGAAAAACATCTTGCCTGAGACAATTCGTCATTAGTCGCTAGGCAACCATGTGCATGATGCTAACTTTGTCAAAAGTATAAATAAACACCCCTACTGTTGTTCCGTTCATCTTCTACCACCCTGAAAGAAGGTTCCACCTGACCTCAGCTTTTGTCTCTTGTTGTCTTGGTTACTTTTCTCTCATTGCTGGGACAAAATACCCGTCTCTCAAAATGAAGGAAGGAAAGGTTTCTTTAGCTTACAGTTTGCGGAGATTTCAGTCCATATTTAGCTGGTTCTGAGGCAGAGTGGCACATGGCAGAGGGCAACAGTTCATGGCGGTGGTACACAGCAAAGCAACAAGCGCAAGAAGGGAGGAAGGGCAGGAGGAATGGCAGCCAGCTGCCTTTCTCTCCCTTACATACACAAACTATCCGCCCTAGGGCGGGTACAGCTCTCGCACCCATAATCCCAGCACTGGATCATGGATCAGTCATAAACTCTAAAAGCCACCCATAACCACATGAGGATTTGGGGGGACATGCAGACACAAACCACAACACTTGTCTTACTTTCTTAATCCCCTTGACAGAAAGTTTTTTTCCCCAGGGACCACTGAGTACTGCATGGGTTGTAGCTATCTAGCCATATATTATCAAAATAAAAGTTAAATATTAAAGCTAGTAATATGATTAGAAGTATACCATCTCCAGCCCCTGTACAGCAAAACTGTTGATTGTATAAGCCTTTAAAGAAGCAAACTTGGTCCCGGTGTCTGGGGCTGCCATGTGTTTCAGTGACTATGGCTGCAACCTCGATCCTGAACAGTGGGGCCCTGACTAGTCCAACATAATAATTTAAACTTGTTTAGAAATGGCTACATGGAACAAACAGGTGTGAGTGGAAGTTGGTTGAGAGCTCTGCAGCTTTGCAGTTAAAATACAAAAGAAAGAGAACCTTTATCTTCCTCTCAAAGTTCACATGTGCGGGTACATGGAATTATTAACGCTACAGCCACTCTGTAACCATGATGGAGCTAGAGTGAAGACAATTCCTCCATACTAAAAACAGCAAAAACAGAAAGAAAGAGTATGGGTCATAATGATTCTGAGCTGTTGAATTACCTAAACTCAGGAGTCATTCAACTTTGAGTTTTCTTGGTAAATCTAATCATTTAAGGAATTTGGAATAAGTTCTCCACTACTTGAAACTAAAAAACTTCTAGCTGATACAACCAATGGTCCGTGGGAGCTAGCTCACGTGAGTGCAGCAGAGCGTGCTGGACCTCTTCTCAATTCCGCGCTCACTAACATTTGCTTTGAACCGTCAAACTGGTCAGGTATGTATACCACAAAACTAGCAAACACTACACATCAGGGCTTTTATTTTAAGATACTCTTAAAGAGAAAAATAAAAGATGATAAAAAACAGGAGGCAGACCTTTTGCAGACAAGAATGGGATCTAGAGACATGGGGGGGGTGTAAAAATAAGACACTGTATGTATTTACCAACTCCCCGGGGTGAATATATTCACTGTATTACACACATAGACTAATATGTGCTGGGAGCGGCTGGAGCTGGAAAGTGGTCACACGTGTGAGGGCAGGACAGCGCCAGAGCACCCAAAGCAGTCAGGGTGCCTCAGGCTGGAGAAAAACACCCCGCCTGGACAATTCCTTGTGCCCAGAGATACTAACTTTGCAAACGCATAAATAAACCCCTACTGCTGTTGTTCAGTCCTCCCGCCCAGCCCATCGGGTGCCAGGCTCCCCAGACCTGATTTTGTCTCTTGTCTTTTATTTTCTAGATCCCCTCACTGTTTTCTCCTGGGACAACCGCCAAGTCCCTACAAATACGAAAAAATACAATGGTTGCTACGTGATTACACACATCTCTAGGTATAAGGCCCATTTCAAACAACTTTTCATCGAACTTACCTTACTATTCCCTTTCTAAAGTTATTCCTTAAAATTAAATGTTACCAAAAAAATACTACATATATCTGGTTTTTTAATATGTTGAAAAAAAGTCTCCAAAATTTCTTACTATGAATACTTAATAATATGCAAAAATACTGATAATATTACTTTTAAAGACTTTAGAAAATACTATGCACAGTAAGAGAAAAAATATATTTAGATAGATTGTGTTAAACACCAGTATCTGTTCATGGTAAAATTACAAATGTTTTATCTAGCTATGTCTGTTCTCGCCCTTAATTTTTTATTATGATCATTTTCATTATCATTATCACCTCAATAAAAAGGGCAAAAGCAATTCATGTTTTTAAAAAAAGGAATTTAGTACTGTATTTTTTGTCCATGAGCACACGAAGA
Source organism: Dinomys branickii (assembly GCA_004027595.1). Lineage (NCBI taxonomy): Eukaryota > Metazoa > Chordata > Mammalia > Rodentia > Dinomyidae > Dinomys > Dinomys branickii. Next base: position 124,424 of record PVLD010002477.1, read on the forward strand.
CCCTACCTTTTTCTTACGTTCGTATCAAGGAAGAACCTATTCAACTCCCAGATAGGAAGAGAGCTGCAGTTTCAAACTTGGTGATTCTGTGTAGTGTGAAGATGTAGACATGTTATCTAACTTCCTCAAGGTACTGTGGGCATACGCTGAATTGTAACACAGGTTACAAGTGCTAACTTCTTCACACACAATTGTTATAATAGAAGCCAAGGCCTCTCTTATTTTAGAACATGCATTCTAATTCATAAAACAGCATTCAATATATATATGCCAAGATGATACAGTACAGATATTCCTGTCTAGTGAGTAAGTTCCGGTCCTACGACTAGTTGAGTAGGTTCCTAAACGAGGAGCTGTATGTAGTAAGTATATTACAATATTCAGAAAAAAAAAAATGGTTAAAGGAAACTCCAGGCAGTACTACATGTAAGAGCGTGTAAGCTTTATGTCATGTACAATAGAACACAAAACTAGAATACTCTGCTTGTGCAGTACAATCCACAAAAAGTGCAGTACTGTATAAACAATGTATATTGTACATAAAAGAAAAATATTGAGGCTCTAGAAATAAGATGTGCAGACTGTTAAAAAAAAAAGAAAAAAAGATGGGTTGTAAGTCAAAACAGGGTACCTTGGTCTTAAGTCCAAACTGTTGTTAAACAGGTCATTAAAGGAAAAATATCTGTATTAAACATCATATTATCAAAATAGTTCAATGAAAATAATTTGTTTTTCTTAAGAACACATTCTCTAATACCTTTAAAATAAAATACAGCAGTCACCAGCAAATTATCACTTCAGCTGGATTCAGGCAATACTGATCTTTCACATGTTAGAAAAGGTAAGGATAATAATTATTCAGAAAATTTATCTTATGATACAGAAAGTGATCATGAATAATGGTTACAAAACATGCGATCAAGATATGGTTTTTAGAAAATTAATAAAGTATCTATTCCTATTATTTCCTCACATGTGCTTTCCTGGCATCTTAGCAGCTTCCATGAATTCTTCAAGTTTACATTGATCACACAGTTGATAGTGCTTTTAAAGCCGTTTTGAATCTTCTATTTCGGCCCGTTAATGAAGGAGTTTCTGCAGGTCATTGCAAGGGACCAATGAAATAAATGCTACTAATAAGATAACATAGAAACATGAACCTGCTCGATGCTATAAAAATCACTGGAAATGCCAAATAACCTTGACAGTGAACTGGCATTAATGGAGCCACTGCTCTGTCTGCTTCTGCAGTAAATACCTTACAGGACAGAAAGATATATAAAGTATGCAGGAAAGGAGCTTACTAGCCAGGAGCATAATACAAAAAGTGAACAGATAAAACAATCACAGAGCCAAGAATAACACTGATAATTAACTATTCAATTATTTCCTGTGGCTTAGAAATGTATTTATAACCCTTCAGAAAGTATGTGCATCCCCACGATATAAGGCATTTCTATGCATCAAAAAGTTTCAAAGGCAACATCACGCCTAAAAAGTTTGTTTATATCTGAGAATTGATTTAACTTCAAATGAATCTGTCTTTTATCATTTGAGTAACTGTCAGAAGCAAATAGTACTAAAAAGTGAATCTAATAGAGCGCACTGATAAACTTTTCTAGCCCTTTAGCACAGCTGTCCTGCTTGTCTTACACGTGATCAACAGGTCTCATAAGACCATGCTCCAAATCACTCCCTTCTGCATCAAAACAAGCAAACCATACATTTTTTTGGATACTGAAGCAAAAAAGTAACCTGCTTTCCAAATAAATCGGGTAGCTTAGTTTTCCCCATTATCAGGCATTACAGAAATACGTATTTTGAAAACATGGCTCTTTTCATGTACGCTGTGTTTATTTGCACAGCATGCTTAGTAAATTTGCCTAAAGTATAATAGCCTACAGACACTTTTTCATTTCTGTACAAAAAATATACAGAACTATACAAAAAAGTAAGTGTTGCAAATCTGAGTGGCAGGTCATAAATACAAACAATGTGCCTCTGTCATTAAGTCTGAATAGTCATTAAACAACTAGGTCATTCAATGAGGAATGGAACCCTGAACCACGGGGCAGAAGACTTGTATTCTATTTCCAGAGCAAAATGTTACTGGCCATGTTACCTCTGTCAGGCAGTGATTTATCTGACCCTGAATCTTCTCATTTGTTACATGCAGCCAGTAACATCGACTCATTACTCTTGGCATGATGAGATAAAGCAGATGAAGGAATCATCAAGTGAAAGACGGTATGTCATTACTTCATTATATACATATTTTCTGTCTTGTACCAGATGTACTTTGTTCTACTATGATACAAAAGACAGCTTTATAACAGCAATGTTACCAGTTTCACTGGTTAACCAGTTACCTTGCTAATTGCTTTAAGGATGTATTTAAAGAGAAAAAAAGCTAAAATCTCTTTCCTTTACTGCTTTACTATTTTTAACATCTCAAAAACAAAACAAAGAAAGAACAGAAAGCTGAACAAACAAAAAGCCAACAATGATGTCACCAGAGTACTATCATGAGAACATGATACCAGGTAGAAACAAAGCTATACATCCATTTCAGTAATTCTGTTCACAAGTCCTAAAGAAAATTTTAGGAAGTAAAATCATTAAAATAATTTAACCAAACCAAGTAAGAATCATTCTAGGAATATAAGGGTGAATTATGCGGAGATGTACTAAGGCAATTGCTGTAGGTATTATATCAAAGGTTAAAATGTTACGAGATCTTAATAGACGTCCCCAAACTTGAATAAATTAATGATCATTCCCAATACTTCCTAATAAAAAAAAAAGCATATCATTATTTGCAGAGGATCAAATAAAAGGCATTGAGAAACTGTTACAGACAAATCAGTACATAGCTCATTTTAAAATTAATGCACAAAGATCAATTGTGTGCTTATATACAATCAGAGAATATAATCAAAGGAAAGATTCCATTTAAAATTACAACCAAATAAAAAATAAATTTGGGTATAAACCACCAAAATTGTAAAGGACAGATGAAGAAAAATTTAATCTTTATTAAAGGATCCCAAAGAAGACTAGAATAAGATGAGTAGATTTTGAAAGTAACGAGAAAGGGGAGAAAAGGAGGAAGTTGAGAGCTCACACTTAGGCTCCAGTACAGCAGGAAGCCGATCACATACTCAGATGAGTAACAGAAGAGAAGTTTACGAAAGTACTTTTACGAAGGTCTGAGCAGGCTCAAGAACCCAGGGCCCAGCAACAGTGGTTTGCTGTCACTACTGCACCCTAGTAAAGATTCTCACCATGGGAGTGGAGTCACCTGACAATCAGTGTGACAGTAGGTAGACATACATAGCTCTACAGGAAGAGAAGAAAGCCGCAAGAGTATACCCCTTCCTTTTCCTCTCACAAGCCCACGTCCTTGCTCTGACAAACCATCCGGAAGCCAGAGGGCAAGAAAGGCCGCCTCCTTAGACAGCAGTCAGCAAGACGGAAAAAGAGTGCCGCATGCACACAAGAGTAAAATGATTACCCGTCCCAGTAGTCAGTCTTTTCTGTTTACTCTACGCCAGGCACTGCTCTGAACATTTTAGTTGCACTATTCCTTTTTATTCTTACTTAGTTTAATAATTTATCACAAATTACAAATTCAAACAATCCTAGTAAAAATGCCAATGTAATATTTTGTGAGGAGTGAAAGGGCAGACGTGCAAGCTTTATGTCAAAATACTAGAATGATAAACATAGGTAAAATCAAATAGGGAAAAGGAGAGGAGTCCTACCAAATATTCAAGTATTAAGCTACAGCAATTTAAAAAGTTAATGTTGGCACATAACGAGATCAACTGAACAGAGAAAATTCATGAACAGACATATGCAAAATGTCACATGTAAGAGAGATGGCATTTCAAATGAATGAGGAAAGGGTGCACTATTCAATAAAGGATTTAGAAGCTGACTAGTAAGTAGAGGGGAAAAAATCTAGATCTCTGCTTCATTCCTTGTACCAAAATAAACTCCAGATAAGACAAAGATCAAACTAGGAAAGTATAATCATAAAGAATAATGTAAAAAAAAAAACCCTGTAGAACACAAGAATGAATACATTTATTATCTTGAAGCAGAAAAAATAACACCCTAAATATGACACAAACAAAAGCCTTGGGCTGGGGACGCAGCTCAGAGACAGAGGGCTTGATTAACATGTACAAGGACGGGAGTTTAATTCTTAGTACTTAAAAAAACAAAAAACACCAGTACCCTTACGGGGAGGGTAACACATCTGCAGAGAAAAAAGTGTTACACACAAAAAAGAACTTCATAAAAATTTAAGCAGTGAAACAAAACATTAACACTGTAATGGAACCTTATTTATTAATAATGTAATATTAATCTTGTGATGCAATAAGATAATTATTAATTTTACAAAAAATACAAATGCTATTAACACAAAAATATGTAGAGCATCACATGTTAAATGGAAGCAAAACAAAGGTCTCAATTTTTAATTTTAACTTATCATACTGACAAATAAAATGCATAAAACCTGTGTTAGTGAACAGACAGCAATGACATGAGAAAGAAACAGTTGCCTGATTATTCAATCTCTCAGTAGCCAACTCAGATGCCAAATAGACTATAGTAAATTTTCAAATGAACCCACCATTCTGTGAACTGCCCCTGTTCTTCCTATTCGAACCCCAAGAACGAAATAGATTTGGATAAGGGTGTAGACCTTCCTATGTGAACTCAATGTGTTAAAAAAAAAAAAAAAAAGACCTAGACAACAGGGAGTCATTATGAAAGTATATGTAGTAGTGTATCTGTAAATAAGCTATCTGTGAAAATACATATGTGAATAAGGAACAAAACGTGTAATACACACTGTGAAAGGGAAGAAAATGTTCAAATGGAAAGGAATGAGAAAGGGGAGAGGTTAGGGAAGGGAAGGAAATGAAACTTGTTTCCATTTTTTCCCTTCTATCCTTCTTCCTTTTTCCTTTCTCTCTGCTCTTTGGTTTTATTTGACCCTTTTCTCCCTATTTTCCAATATCTATTTTGTTCCTTATTTACCCTTTTAGTTTCTCACACCAGAGAAAGAGGATACTTAAAACTGTGTCTGCTTCATTGCACTTAAAAGTATGACCCCAAGGTAGAAATGTCTCAAGATCATCCTTCTTCATGACAGAGTAGTACTGCATGGTAGGAAAACACTACACCTTCTTTATCTCTTCATCCACTGATGGGGACCTGGCCTGTTTCCAAGGTCGCTATAAATACTGGTGTGCATATATCACTGTGGGATGATGCCCTTAATGTTTTTCAGGAAGATACCAAGAAGGGGAATAGCTGGGTCAAGTGGGATCTCTAGTTTTAGTGTTTTTGAGCAATCTCCATACTGATTTCCACAGTGGCCGCAGAAATCTACACTCGAAGAAACAGTAGAAAAGGGTCACTTTCCCCCCACAGTCCCACCAGCATTTCTAACTGGTTGATTTCTTGATAATAGCCATTCTCCCTGGAATGAGATGGAATTTCAGCATTGCTTAAATTTGTATCTCTCAAATAACTAGCTGAACGTTTTTCACATTTGTTATTTGCACTTTTCATCTAAAAAATGTCTATTCATTTCATATGCTCATTTTTACATTAGGTCTTTAGTTCTGGGGCATCTAAGTTTTCTCCAATTCTTCATATATATTATAGATGTTATTAAGTCCACTGAATGAGAAATAGTTGGCAAGTTTTTTTTAGCATACTGTGGGTCATCTCTTCACTCTGTTGGTGGTTTCTTTAGCTATGCAAAGCTTTTTAATATGATGAGATTCCAGTTGTTGATTCTTTGTAATGTGTCCAATGAAATTTGGGTTTTGTACATAAAGTCTTTGCCCACACCTATGTCTTCCAGAGTTTTCCCTAGTTTATCCTCTAGCAGATTGTTTAATTTAATACTTAGATCCTTATTCATTTCAATTTTTATCTATTGCCTGGTTAGAAATAGGGATCTAAGTCTAATCATTGACATATGGAAAACCAGTTTTCCCAGCATCACTTACCATAACAGAGGCTATCTTTCTTCTAGTGAAGGTATTTGGACCCCTTGTCAAAGATAAAGAAGCTAAGTGTGTTTGAGTTTATTTTAGCATCCTCTAATCTGTTCCACTGACCCACGGGTCTATTTTTTTGTTTGTTTTGCCAGTATCGTGCTGTTTTTATCACCATAGTTTTCTAGTGTAATTTCAAGTCAGGGATTGTGGTGCCTCCTACCTTGCCTTGGTTGCTCATAATTATTTTTGTTGTTCTCGGTCTCCTCTGGCTCCAAATGAATTTTAGGGTTGTTTTCACTAATTCTGTCAGCCATGTGGTTGGTATTTTGATTAAGCTCGCTTTAAATCTGAATAATAATTTTGGAAGCGTGGACATTTTCACTGCATTAGTTCTTTCTACCCAAGAATGGGATATCTTTGAATTTTCTGATACTCTTGTTGATCTCCTTTTTCAGAGTACTGTAGTTTTCAATGTAAAAGTCTTTCGCTTTTTCTTTGACAGATTCTCAAGTAGTTCACGGTTCTCTTGATGCTATTATAAAAACTGTGGTTTCCTAATTTCTTGCTGAATGGGACTGTTATTTATTTACAGGAATGCAACCGTCATTTGAGTGTTGCCTTGGTATCCAAGTATGCTACTGAATTTAGTTATTAAATCTAGAAGTCTTTTGATGGAGTTCTGGGGGTCTTTTATATAGACTGTTGTGCCATCTGCAAATAATAACAATTGAACTTCTTCCTCTCCTATCCTTATTCTTTTTCTTTCTCTTGTCTAATTGTTCTGACAAATGTTTCCAGAACTACATTGAATAGGAGTAGTGACAGTGGACATCCTTGCCTGATTTTAGATTGGAAGCTTTCAGTTTCTTCAGTTATATTTAGTATAATGTTGGCTGTTAGTTTGTCCTGTTTTAGTATATGTGCCACCAAAGTGAGCACAACTGATTTGTCACAGAGGCTTTTATCAGATTAAGATAAATATCATGTATTCCAATTTTTGTAGTCCTCTATCATGAGCTGGTTTTGGCCTTTGTAAAATGCTTTTTGTGCATCTATTGAGATGACTGTGTGATTTTTTTTCTTGCATATGTTGCACCATCCATGCATCCCTGGAACAAATCTGACTTGGTCATGGTATATAGTCTTCTTAATGATTTGATGCCATCTGTTTGCATGTATTTTATTGAAGATTTTTACATCTATGTTTATTAGGGATATTGACCTGTAATTCTCTTTTTTAGTTGGTTCATCTCCGGTTTTAGCGTGAGTAATGCTTGCTTCCAGGAATGAGTTTAGAAGTATTGCTTTCTTTTCAATTTCATGAAAGAGCTTGAGAAGTAGTGGCATTAGGTTTTCTCTGAATTTCTTGTAGAATTTAGCAATGAATCCATCAGGGTCTGGGATTTTCTTTGTTGGTAGGTTTTTAATTACATCTTCAAATTTATTGACTGATAATGAATTGTTTGGAATTTTTAATTTTACTAATTCAGCTTTGCTAATTCATATGTATCTAGGAATCTGTCCATTTGTTCTGTGACTTCCATATTATTAGAGTACATGTTCTCCAAGTAGGTCTTCAAAGCAGATTTCTATAAGATCTCTTGTAATTTCACCCTTTTCATTTCTAACTGCATGGATCTGACTCTTTTTTTGGGTAAGGTTGGCTAAGGACCTATCTATCATTCAAAGTACAAATTGTTTAAGTCATTGTTTCTCTGTATTGTTTTCTTAGTCTCTCACATTAATTTCTGCTCTGCGTTTTACTATTTTCCCCCTCATACATGCTTTGAATTTAATTTGCTCTTCTTGTTTTAGTAGCTTGACATTCAACATTAAGTTGTTTGAGCTCACTTTGCTTTTCTGAAATGAAAATTCACTGGTGCCAGGGATGTAGCTCAGCAGCACAAGCATCTGCCTGGTAAGTGCAAGGTCCTGAGTTTAATTCCTGTTAGCCAAAAAAAAAAAAAAAAAATTACTGCTATAAATTTTCTTTGTATAGCTGCTGTCATTGCATCCCATAAGTTCTGGTATGTTGTATAAGCATTATTACTCAATTGCAGAAACTAGTTTCTTTTTAAATTTGAGCTGTGATCCAATGGTTGTTCAGGTAGGTGTTATCTAATTATCACATCTTCATGTAGTTTTTGTAGTTCCCTTTGTCACTGATTGCCAACTTCATTGCACTATGGTCTGATAATATGCATGGTATAATTCCAATTACTCTGCATACTTAGGAATGTTCTACGAACTAGTTTGTGGTTTATTTTGGAGAAAGTCTCATGTTCAGCTAAGAAGAATGCATATTCTGATGCTGTGGGGTGTAACACTGTGTAGATCTATAAACTCCATTTGTTCAAAATATGGGTCAGTTCTGATATTTCTTTGTTTATGTTTTTCTGGCTAGGTCTATTTATGACACTGGAATACTGAGGTTCCTCCATTGAAACTTTTAATGCTAATATAATTTTTCATATCCAACAGTATTTGTTTTACATCATCCAGTGTGCTGGTATATGATGCATGTATATTTATTTTTGTTATTTCATTCTCTCAGATTGCTTAACAAGTATATAGTGACCCTCTTTGTCTCTTCTTTGTCTGCAAATAGAATAGGTATCCCTGCTTTTTTTCTTAGTTGCTCTTGCACTGTATTATTTTCCATTCTTGGACTTTCAATCTATCAATTTCTTTTTTAGTTAATTTTGTTTCTTATGTGCAGCATAGTTGGATCTGGTTTTTTTATTCTTTCTGGTAATCTGTTTCTTTTTTTTTTTTTTTTTTTTTTTTGCAGTACTGGGGATCGAACTCAGGACCCTGCGCTTGCTAGGCAAGCGCTTATTCCACTGAGCTATATCCCCAGCCCCTGGTAATCTGTTTCTTGTGTTTGGTAAATTGAGGCCATTTAGACTGGTGTTTGTAACTGATATGTATTGATGTTGTTGGTTTCCTATCTCTTCCCTGTCTAACTGCCTGCTTTGCCTGGAGGATTCATTCTATAGGGGTTTAAAACTTTGTAGTCCTCATTATTTCTTTCTAGAATATCCTTCAGAACATTTTCGAGTGCTGGTTTGGTGATCATGGACTTCTTCAAGTATTATGTATGATGGGAGCATCTTATTTATCCATCAATTTTGAAAGATAATTCTGTGGGGTACATTAACCTGGGTTGAAGATTGTTTTCTTCTAGGTCTTGAAATACTTCACTCTAAGGTCACCTTGACTAAAGGATTTGTGTTGGGAAGTCTTCTGTAATTCTGGTGGACTTTTCTTTGTAGGTGATTTGTTTTTTTCTAACAGGCTTGTCAGGCTTTGGTGTAGTTTTTTTTTTAAATCAAGGCTAGTTGGCATTTTATATGCCTCACTTACCGTATGTGGAAATTCCTTTTCCATGCTTACAAAGTTTTCTGCCATTACTTCAGTGAATAGGGTTTTTTAAATGTCTTTTGCACTGTCTCCTGATTTTTTTCATGGATTTCAATCAATGTTATGTTATCCAAATCACCTAACAGCTATTGGATTGAGTTTTGCATGGTCCTTTGCTGTTAAGAAAGCTTTCGTGATCTCTAAGGGCAAAACTGTCTTCCTGAGCTGATGTTCTGTCCTGACAGCAGCTGACTGTAGTGTACACTTTCAGTAGAATTTTTTAAGCTCCTGGATTTCTGTTTGAACCTGTTTCATGGATTTCATTTCTTTTTTATGTTGGACATTCACAGTTTCCATCACTTTCCTAAGCTCCTCTATATTTTTATCTGTATGTACTCTAGTGATGCAGACTACTATGAAGCAGTTCTGATCAGTATTTAAAATTGATCAATTGGCTTTCTATATTTACTTATGAATCTGTCTCAGGCCTAGGCCCTTTGTCTGCAGATGGGCAGCATACTCTGGCTCAGGCCTGTAGTGGCCTGTGAGGCCATGATGCCTCAAAGGACAAGATAAAGCCACAGCTGAGCACAAGTGTCTCCAACCCAAATTAACTATATAGACTGTAGCCGCAGGCACCTCACTTGTATAGTGGAGATAAGACAGATCTCCTAAATTAACATAATTTTTTACTTGTGGAAGTCCTTGAACTAACTTCTAAAGTCCTGCTCAATTTCCCCATGCTTTCCACTCTAAGCCCTTCCTTTGTTTGAAAACCAAACAAATTCAGACCACCCAGAGAATTCCTTTGTCTCAGCCTCCAGAGAATCTCAAATTCTGCTAGTGAGTTTTGATCCTCCTGGAGCCCTAAACTCATACCACTTGTCTCTTTTATTTAAGCCTTCACTGTCCACTCGTTTGGGAGGCTGCAGGCCTGATCAGTTCACAGTACGCTGGGTTCAGTAAGCATGTCATTCATTACGGTCATCATCTCTTCAGTCATCAGAAGAATTATTTTTGATGTTTTTTTCTAGAGCCTCATTCTGCTACTACTTCCACTGTTACCATTTCACAATCTAGCTGGATGGTTTTGTCCTACCTCACTACCCCCCCGGGTTTGCCTTTCATAAGCTAGAGATTTGGGGTTGCATCTTGCTTCTGTGTCTTCTCATTTTCTGTCTTTTAAAATTCTTTTTCTACATTGATGCTTTTAAATGGTTTTTGGTAGGTAGCTTTATTACTAGTATTAAGAACTCCTTAGGAAATAACTATTTTTCATAGATGGTTTCTAGTTGTATTTGTCTTTCGACTTTTGAGTCTGTCACAAAATCCTACATCCTCAATTTATTAGTGATGAGAAGTTGCTGCATATTTGGCCTAGGCTCTGGTTCTTTGATTCTGGACTAAATTATTATTTATGGCTCTCAGACTGTCTTGCTTTTGGTATAAAAGGAAGAACAACTGATTAGAACAACTATGTCACCCCGGCTGATGTAGAACAGTGAGTAATAACAACAGGATCAAGCACAACCTAGAAAATGACAAACTGTGTTAACTATCAATTTGCCACCTCTAACTATATGAACAAGATTTATCATTATATGACAAAATCTAAAACACATAATTATGTACAGTAAATATCCATTCAACTGAGCAAAACATGACAGGAGGGAAACAAGGAAGAAACCAAAGCAAATCAACCTAACCTAAAAACAATGTGAACACGGATGAAAAAACAAGAACATATGATAAAAGTGAGAGATTTCTCTGTGACTTCATGCCTGTCATTATCTTCTGGTGTCTACGGTTTTGTGGTAGTATTCACTTTAGTGTGTCTCTCCTGTCCCTAATAGACAAAGGAGGTAGACAGAACCCAGATCTGTACTGTATGATCCCAGCAAGTCTGCAATAGGATTACAGTGGGTTGCTAATTCAACTCCACAGAAGTTCAAGCTGATCCTGGTGTGTAGTTGTGGGTTTGTGACCTGAGTCATTCAGGCTACAACACTATGGGTATTTCTTGCTGGCTTGACCTCAACTCACTGATTGTTGGTATCTCCTAGGGCTGCACCTCACCTAGACACTGGGAGGCTTGAGATGAACCCAACACACAGCTGCTCAAGTCCTGAGTTCAGCTGGCCCCACCCCAAAATGGGATCCAGACAGTCATCCTCTCCTGGGGACATTTGGACTGGTGTCACTCACCAGCTGCTGCACCAACTGCTCCACTCCACTGGTGCACTTCTCTATGGAAGACTCCAGGAGCCCCTGCCATCACTATACCTCTATAGGTTCAAGCCCCCTCTCTCACACCACAAGCTGGGGTTCAGGAAAATTCACAGCTTGCCAATGTGCCAGGAGTCAAGGAGAAAGCGGTTTGACACGTCCCTTTTCTGCCTTGAGGGCCATCACCTCATTCCGCCTGTGGGCTCCAATTCTCCCTTCGCAATTTTTGTGGGTTTCAGAGGTCCACCTCCTAACTTCCTCTCTTCCCCAAGTTGTTATACTCCAATGTCCGGTCTCAATCTCAGAGAGGGTCATCTGTCACTGCTTACCCCTCCATCATCTTCCTATTTCATCTTCATTTTAGGACAGTTTTACTAAATACAGTGGACCCTTCACTTACTAACTCAATTCATTCATGAGGACTGGTTGGACTCAAGTTGGCTCTAAGTCAAGACCATTTTTCCCATAAGAAATAATGGAAATACCCATAATGCATTTCAAACCTCATAAAGTACCCCTTAACTAACCTTTTCATTATAAAAAAGGTGTGTAATATGTGTAATTTACCAGAAGCATCAATAATTTTCCTAATCTATTCATCAAAAGTTATGCCTAAGTTTACCAGAAACAACAATTTCATACTGTACTCACCGTTCAAGGTGATACCTTTGGTTTACAGGAAGGAAGGACTGTATGGAAGGAAAGTCCCTTTTATAGAAACATGAGGAATGTGGGCCCAGAATGACACTTATGTAATGCTTACGTACACTTTTCTAGCACTGTGAGTCTTTTTTACAATTGCACAAGTGTCTGGTACTTAGGTTGTAACTCAAAGCTTTGGCTGTAAGCCAAATCTAGAATTCTAGTCATAACCCAAGTTGTTCATATGTGAGGCCAGGCATAACTCAAGGGTCTACTGTACAACTCTCTAAACCCAGTTTTTCTCTTAAGTGCTTTGGATATGACTACACAGTTTTCTGGCCTCCAGTGAGTCCAATAAGAAATTAATCATTAATTATACTATGGCTCTCCTCTTGCTGCATTCAAGATATTCTCCTCCTCTTTCATCATGTTGATCATGCTATTCTGAGAGTGAGACTCTGCATTAATCATAGTGAGGTTCACTGAGCTTCCAGATGTATAGTTTGATGGTTTTCATAAAATTTAGGAAGTTATGAAACATCATTTCCTCATATTTCTTCTTTTGAGACTTCCATTACATATATTTTGTACATTAGATGTTTTCCCCATATCTGAGGCTCTTCATTTTTCTCTGGTTTCAGGTTGAATCATTTCTATTAGTCTATCTTTAAGTTCAATGATTCCTTTTACTGTCATCTCAAATCTGTTGCTGAACCCCTCTAGTAAATTTTTCCTCTCAAGTATTTTATTCTTCAACTCTACAATTTGCATTTGATATTTTAAAACTTTTTACATGGGGTATATTTATGTTTTACAGAAAAGTTGCAAAGATAGCAGAGTTCCATTATATGCTTTCCCTATGTTAATATTTTCTCTGAATATTAATATTTTATATATTCATGTTATATTTATTTAGTATATATATGGGTACATACATTTTGCAAATACCTTACATAAAATATGGTGCACTGACCAAAAATAAGAAATTACCACTGGTGCATCAAATACAGCCTGTATTTTGAGTTTACTAGTTTTTCTGATATGCTTTTTCTGGTCCACTAGCTACTATGTCTCCATGGTCTCCTACGATGTATAGTTTTTTCTCAATTATCCCGTACTTTCATAATTTTGACAGTTTTAAGGAACCCTGCAGGTATCCGTGTGGAATGGTTCTGATTTCGGCTTTGTTACAGGTTTGGAGGAAATGAATGTCTTCTTGACACATAAGGAATGGGGTTTGTGGTGACTGTTTTAATAATTTCTATATTCTTGTTGAGAATCTCCATTTACTGACCTGTTGTTACATTTTCCTAAATTTATTTATGGTTTCTTTTAGTTCTTTTAACATATTTATAACAGCTGAAGTCTTTACTAAATCAAAACTTGGTACCATCAGCATGTTGACCTGGGTTATGTTCTAAAAGTTACTGAAGGGCTGCACTAGTCATCCAGTTACTCAATGACACATCAACTTATTACAACAACCAAGAGCCCAGGGGAAATCCAGGGACATTTATTAAATCTTAAGGTTTATAATCCTGACCCTCAATCTGAATCCATCATCTACCATGTTTCTATGAGGCATCTCAATGCTAATGCTGCCTGAGAACTTTGCCACGTGTCCTTTAGTCATTATTCTAAGAATCAACGTAGCTGTCTTGAGATGACACATGATATTTTAAAAGACTGGATGCCATGGCAGGGGTGGGGTGACATTTTGCAAAGCTAGAAAAAGGAGGCAATGTGCTATAAGAGTGATCTAGATTCTCAGTAGAACTAGGTCACCAATAAAATTAATAAGTTTGCTGTACTTTAATTTTGCTGAATATTCACTCAGTGTGAGCACTGAGATGAACAGAGCTAAGCAAGCTACCCACACTTATGGAGCTCATCCCGCAGGCTAACCAAGCACAACTGAAGTCTGGGCGGATTAATGGACAAGGACAATAGTGCTAAGAGCTAACTCTGGGCTGTAACCTTAATGACTAAAACCAGAATTTGTTAAGAAACTTAAAACAGCAGACAAAAAGCTGATGACAACTGGAATCAGGAAGCAAGGAGTATGGATAAATGGAATCCAGGTATTTCAAGAGTGGACACTAAGAATCCTTTGAAATGTTATACGCACTTTTGTATGAACTCCTTCCACCATTTGTGTATGTCGAAAAAAATTATAGTGACCAACTTTGAATGTACACATTTATAAATTAAACACAGAACACATACATACATTCCATGCAACATAAAATTAGGATATAAAAAATTAAAAACACAAAACTTTGTTTTTATATTTCCAATGATGATGGCACCGTCCATGTGAATCCTGCTCTAAGCCTAACATTAAAACAAGGAACTTTAAAAACTGTGGATAAGGGAAGGAGGTATTAAAACTACCTCAACTGTCCATAAGCCAAGGCCTGCCACAAAAACCCTCAGTTACTGCTAGAGTTTTCTTAGAATGAGTTTGGTATATTTTCATGGTGATACAAAGAAACAAAAGAAAAAAAATGAAACTAAGGATTTGGTATATTTTCATTGTGATACAAAGACAAAATGCAACTATAAAGATGTTATTTCTACACATTTCAACTAATCTGCTTTTATCTGCAATTGTCCAATTCTATATAATAAGCCACTAAGAAGTCCTTTATAATGTAAAAGGTAAATTCTCTTTAAAATTTTAAAGACTTAACTGGTCTCAAACTGTAGCTATCAGGAAATTAAAGATGTGCTTGCAGGGGAGCCTGCATGACCACTGCCTTACCAGTGAAAAGGCCATGATAGTGCATGTGGCTCTCCAGTTGTTAAGTTTTTAATATAGTTGTTAAGTTTTTAATATAATACCCAAGCATAAAAGTTTTCTCCCTAGAGTTCCATATACTGAGCTATAGAAAATGTATTTATACTGCCACCTTCTTTTACCATATATTGAAAAGAGAAGGAGCTAACTAGCCAGTAATGTGTTGCAACAATTCAAATGAAAAAATATCATTATCAGATTTACATGCACATGGCAAATTGACAGTGTGCAAAATTTTTTAAATACTGAGAATGTTTATTAATAATAAACATTAATAATAAACATTCTCATTTTCACATCATTAAAGAGATGATTTACTAAATGAAAGTGAACTGTATATGTCAAAACTTTTAATAAAATGATGGCAAAAACGGCATAGGTATTTCACAAATGTGACACAAATATGACAAAATATATATTCTCCATTCTCAGTATAATTCAGAAGTTGATTTAACTGATTAAGCTGACTATAGAAAAACAGGCAACAGATATAATTTTTGGATGGCACACAATAGTTAATTAATAATAAACATACAAGTTTAATATCAACAAAAATGGAGACAAAACATATTGAGAAGGCATAAGAAGTTACATGCTGTGCTGTTCATGAAAATACAAATTGGCATCACTTTTCTGAAAAATCTGATAATACCCTTTAATCTAGTACTTACATTAGGAAATGATTTCAAAAATTAAAGATTTATCATCACAATATTTCATTTCTATAGAGAAAAACCACTGGATCAAAATGTTCTAAAATGTTAATCTCTAGCGGCCAGGACTACAGATGAAGTTTCTTTTATTTCTGGTATATTCCCTGTATTTTATAACAAGTGTATATTAACTCTAGTCCAAAAAAATTCTTCAAGTTACTTTTTAAATCTCCTTTTAACAAATATAACCCAGTTCTTCTTATAGAAACAAATAATAAGAGCTATTTCTATTCCAAAGGAACAGGCTTCTATTCTAATTCTAGAATTATACCTCCCACTCACCCAAAGCATCAGCCTCCATGCCAGCGCAGCACAGAGGAGTTCTAGTTAGAAAGAGATCTAAGTTCAAATCCTAGAAGCACCACTAACAGCCATGTTCCTGTGGATAACATACTTTTCTAAATCCGAGAGTATTCCTAAAAGAAAATAATATAAATGTAGAGCTTAAGAGGGAATAAAGATGAAAGTAGGATTACAATATGAAATTGTAAGTATGCAACTTGGGATTCAGCCAAAGGACAGCTATGATGACATCTGTCCTCAAATGATAGGAATGAAACTACAAGGGTCCTTCTGCATTCCTCTGTACAGAAACCTTGCTTTGTTTTACACACAGGAACACATGAGAAAATATACGAAATGAGATCCACTTTCTGACCACATAGTCTATGGCAGATAAGGCTAGGTAGAGGCAGGAAAGTAAAATTAAAGGTGTGTTCCATATACTTAAATGCTATTTCAGTTAGGAGGACCACAGAAGGTTCTTCTACAAAGACTGGGCTGATACTTGCACAACAAGGAGCCAGGAGAAAATCCTGAGTCTTGAGAGAATAGGACGAGAAGAGTCAAAGATAAAAACAATGCTGGGATGTCCACAGGGAGCTGTTACAAGAAATGGGACTGAGGAGGAAGCGAGGACCCCAGGAACCAGATTATGTGGGGTCATACCACAAAAAAGGAGTTTGGATTTTACCCTAATTGGCATAAGAACCCACCGATGTTTTCAGCAGAATGACATGATCTGAGTGCATTTTAGAAATTACTTCAACCATATATGCAGACAGAATTCCAGTGACAGGAGGCTACTGTTGGAGGTTAACACACCCTAAACTAGGCAGGAGGGACAGCACTAGAGGTAGCACAACAGAATTCCCATGGGAGTTGAGTTCAACCCCGTCTCTGGATTCAAACACAAAGATCTCACCTTGTAAAACCTGCCCTAGTTCTCCAACTCCAAGCACCAGCCCACTTACCTTCATGTACTATCCTAATGAGAGTGTCAGAGTGTATTTCCATTGCTATTATTCCTACAGGACTGAGAGCCAAGAATGAAAGCAGGAACGACCTCTTATTTATAATATCTGGAAAAGTGCTTGGCACGTGAAGAGTGCTCAGTAAATGTCAGCCGATTCAAAGAAGGAACATAAAAATTAAAACAAAGCCATTTGTATTTTACAGGGTTGTTGTAACACAGTACTACAATCTGGTGGCTTAAAACAACATAAACTTACTTTCTTACAGTTCTAGAGGCTGGAAGTAAAAAAACCCAATGTGCTGAGAGGGGCATGTTGCTTTTGAATAATATTCTTTGCCTCTTCCTTGCTTTGTTGTCCCCGGGCAATCCTTGGAGTTACTGGCATATAGCTGCACCACTAGAATTTTTTCTGAACCATGTTCAGATGATTTCTTCCTTGTGTGTATCTGAGTGAACTTAGGTCTTTTCCTAACTGCTAATCTCATGTAACTTCATTACATCTGCAGACACTTGTTCTAAACGAAGCTTCCCTCTGAGGTTCCTGCTGGATATGAATTTCTAAATTCATTGAACTATTCAACACCACAACAGATTGCCTTATAAACTAGTCATCCCGATCCAAAAATATTCAAGTAAGGTTGAACAGCCAAAATCAAATATACTGCACAGCAGGGATTTCTGTACTGCCTTGGTGTATCCTTTAATGTCTCTGTTTAATCATCCGTATGCTAAGGAGATGAGCTGTATTGTCTTTTCTAACACTAACATTCTAAGATTTTGACCTATATATTTTCTTGAGGACTTTTTATATTTAATAAATATGAGTTAAACATATACATACTCTCAAATATTTGAATAAATTAAATCACAGCAGAAAGCTTTATTTCTAAGCTCTGAAATTGGCAAAAATATTTTTGTAACATCGCCACCTTTATACTTACTTTTTCTTCATTTTTCACTAAGAATATAGTGTATTCTTTCATACATAAAAAGCATTATACTTTCATTTTAAAAAACTACACCTGTGAACATGTACTCTATGCCAGGCCCACAGAAATATGGCAGTGAATAACCAACGTCTATACAACTGTACTCATTAACTAGAACTTGGTCTCCTCATAATTTTAAAATTCTACTTAAATGACAGTTTAACAGGTACAAGTTATTTCTTCACTGGGAAGTTTTTAAAAAAAGCTTTGTGGTTTCTGACTTTAAAAATGGTATTTTTATTGTTTAACAAACCCCACCAATGTAAAAAGATAATAAACACTACCAGAAATCTCATTCCACAATGGTAACTACTATTAACATACTGAGCAATCTTACAGATTTGGATGCGTTCATGTATTAGCATATAGTATCTCCCATGATTTTATCTACAAATACAGATGTTCTGCCCAAAGGTGCATTAACATGCTAATACAGCATGCCACACTGTAACTGTTCCCTCCCCACACTCAAATTGTTATTAAATTTTTCTATGACAAACCTGGCCATATGGCCTCATTTCATTGCAGCTTTCTGGCAAATTAACATACCATTAATTTAACCAATCTTCCATTAATGAACACTGAAATAAAGCCAAATGTTCATCATTAACAATGTTAAAAATAGAATAAAAAATCTATTTACATATATCTGAACATATTTTTACAACTGCCCCTTTGGACAAATTCCAGGATTGCAGAAAGGTTTGTATTCACATTTAAAATTTTCATTCAGGCAATACAGACCTACTGGGTTCTTAAAATGTTGAACCAAATAATGCTCTTATCTCCACGTAAGAATATTCATTTTCTCACAACCTTTTCTTTTTTTTTTTTTTTTTTTTTTTTGCGGTACTGGGGATCAAACTCAGGACCCTGCGCTTGCTAGGCAAGCGCTTATTCCACTGAGCTATATCCCCACCCCCTCACAACCTTTTCCACATTAAGATTTTTCAGTCTGTACTAATATGATAATCATCCCATGATCTCCTCCGAAAATCTTTTATTTACATTTCCGTTATAAGAGAAATTGTATATTTGTTTCTTCTCAGAAATGCTCAAGTTTTCTGACAATACCTGAGTAGTTTTATTTTCTTAGTTTGTACTATCCTGATTAATAGTAATAAATCTTTTCATGGTACTTTTTAAGAATAAAATATGTGTTCACTGTGAGAAGAATTCACACAAATATTAAAATGAAAATTCTGAAAATTTTTTAAAATTCTACCACATACTGCATCATACATAGAAAAAATGTAAAATGCTAAAGAATGAGCTCTTTGTATACGAGGAATATTCTTTTACTCTCCAAAGTGAAAAAGGACTCATTCATAAGTTAATTCTAAAGTACAGGTGAGCTAGGTGTGGTGGCCAATGTCTGTAATCCTAGCACTGTAGGAGACTGAGGCAGGAGGGCTTTAGGCTGAGCCTGGGCAACTTAGTGATTCAGACCTTGCCTCAGGAAAAAAAAAAAAAGGATCCGGGAATGCCGCATAGTGTAAATGACCTGGGCTTAGTCCCCTTCACAACATAAATAAAGGAATAAATCCACAGAGAGAGAGAGAGAGAGAGAGAGAGAGAGAGAGAGAGACAGATAGAAATGTCTTTCTCTTCATGAAACACTTCCTGTAACACTGCACATAAGTCATACTTCAACAAGACAAACACTATCTTTATAAATCAGATGCTAATCTGGCCCATTACATTTTCAATAATGGCTTTGCTCTATCTTTGATTATATTTTAATTAAAAGTTACTAAGCTATTTTTATAATTGAGTATGTTTTGTATTCTAAACTTTTCAAATAATTACTGCCCTATAAATAGATGCTTCAGTGTGTTAAAGCAGACCAACCACTCACAAAAATAATGTTCATTAAAGAAGGACTGTTACCTAAATCCCACAGATAATTCTTTTTACAAGGAATCAGGGATATAGTGAGAAAAGCAACAAATTAAAAATTGGCCAAGCTAACTTTACAGTCCTAACTTCTCCACTAATTGTGTGACCTTAGACAAATTATGCAATCTTCTGAGTTTCACTCACTAATCTTTAAAATGTTGGGAATGTAATTACATTTATATGGTTCCATTCAAACACTAGTACTCTGGCATTCCTGAAGAAGGCTTAGAAAAAGTAAACAACTATTCAGTACTGGGACTTATGAAAAACCAGGGAACAAAACGGACAGATGTGTGAGGTATTATTTCTGTATAGCTATAGGGAATAGTAAAATAAAGCAACAAAGTAATAAAATGGAACTAAAGTAAATCAATAGATTACAAATTGTGCCATGCGTGTTCTTGGAAGTCGTGAGCATGGACTTTCACAGAACTGATTAACAGGTCCTCAATTTCCATATATACAGTTTTCTAGACCCATCCTGATGACAATGCTTTCCTTTTCCTCCCCCTCCTGTGCCACTTTCTAAAAGAAAACCTTAATGATCTAACTCTTAACTGTGGAGTCTCTGCCCTCCGTGCGCCCGGTGCAGACAGGAGGCCCTCACTCAGAAGGCCCAGGAACTGCTAACACCGGGTTCGCATTTGGGCCCTCCCTGTGTATGCCTTGGGCTGCTGGAGGTACTAGGGCAGGGGGTGCCTGAATTGCTATCACTGTGGTTTGCCTCTGGGCTTTACTTGCACCCTGACCTTCTGGAGGTCACAGACACAGGCAGTCCCTGATCACCACCAGCTCAGCCCACATCAGGCTCCTGGTGCACGCCCTGAGCTGCCTGGAGACATGGAATTAGGTGCTTCACAAACTGTTGACCTTACAATTCATGTCTGGTTTCTGCCTAGGCCCTGAACTGCCTGGGGTCACAGGACGACTGATCCATGATTGTGCCCCCAGTGCAGCCCACTTCTGGGTCATACTCCTGCCCTAAGCTGCAAGGGGACACTGAATCAGACAGTCTGCCATCAGCTGACATCATGGTTCATGAGAACTGGGAGAACTAGGTACAGTTCACCATCTGCTGGAACACCCCAGACTAAGCAGCACATGTCAGTGGACACTGAGGGTCAAGCCTGACCACCAAGAAAACTAGGGACACTAGCGACCTTTGCTGAGCTGCCAGAGAAGAAAGAGATTGAGCGTTCTGCCTCCAGCATCAAACACGACAAGTTGAAGGACTAAAACACAATCTCAGAACTCCACCCCACTCAGAGCAAGTCCAGGAGACATCAACATAGGAGAACTTGGTAAACACACACCTGAAATTGCTGAAATGATTGCAATGGAATTACAGAAACAACTCCATCAGGCCACAGAAGAGATGAGATCAGAAATAATCTCTCAGGCAAAAAAAGAAGTGACAATAATAATGAAAGAATTGTTCAACACATCCAGAGACAAAATATATAAAAAAATAGATGAACATAGGCAACAGATGGAAATGTTACATGAACAACACAGGAATGAACTAGAACACATGAAACAGACTCAAAGAGATTTCCAGGAAATCAAAACTTCCATTGAAAGCTTGCAAAACCACTTGAATGAAGCCAAAGATAGAATTTCAGATAGAATTTCAGATCTTGAAGACAGCATGGCAGCTAGTGATCGTGAAAGAAAGTAGCTCCTAAAATCAACAAGGATCCAGGAAAAATCAATTCAACAGCTGCAAGATGAGGCAAAGAGAAATAATGTCAGACTAATAGGAGTCAATGAAACAGCAAGAGGCAACACAAATGACATAAAAAGAATATTTACAGAAATAATAGCCGGAAATTTCCCAAGCATGCAAACAGAAACTGAGATACAGGTAAATGAAGCATATAGAACTCCTACTAGTCATAACCATAATAAAACTATACCCAGACATATAATAATCAAAATCCCAGATTTCCAGCAAAAGAACAGAATATTAAAAGCTGCTAGAGAAAAGAAACAGATCACCTATAAAGGAAAGCCCATCAGAATCCGGCACATTTCTCAACACAAGCCATCCAATCGAGAAGACCTTGGAGTGAAGTATTACAGGTCCTAAGACAAAAGAGCTGCCAACCAAGACTGATGTATCCTGCCAAACTATCCTTCAAGTTTAATGGAGAAATAAAAGTATTTCCATGACCAAGAGCAACTGAAGAACTTCATGAGTGCCAAGCCATCCTTACAAAAATTACTAAAAGACATTCTAGACAGAGAAGAAAATGACTGCAATCTCAATAACAACAACAGAAAGGAACCCTCCAGCAGAGCAAACAAACTGGTAGAAAAAGTAAGAAACCAACAGCAAGTAAATAACATGACAATGATAAGCCAACACATAGCAGTTATAACCATAAATGTAAATGACCTCAATTCACCAGTCAAAAGCAACAGACTGTCAGAGTGCAGTCCCTGACAGAAGTGCTGCAGTCAGCCATACTAGCCATCTGCAGCAGCTTTCTGGAAATGGGGTAAGATAATCCCAGTGCCTTTGGGGCAGAAATGAGCAAACCAGCAGGGAGCCACAGTGGCCTATCATCTAGGAAGGGACAAGTGGAAGAACTTGCTGATCTTGTTCCCAGAGTAGCCTCCCTGCACAGGGACAATGGACAGCATGGGCATAATGATGGCCCTTCAGATGGCAGTGGCTGCCTCTGTGAAGCACTTAAGATTGACCTCACCCATGCAGTTGTCAATGGCAATAAATGCTTTGCACGTGACCCACTAGTCAGCTTCTACACTGGAACAATCTTCAAAATCTCATCCCTGAAGGATGATCCCAGAAAAGCCAATGATCTCAGACTCCTTGATAGGCAAGCAAGAGAAAGGTCTCCTCCAGAGACGTGGTCTTTACAACCTTGGCCAGCAGCCATGGCTTTGGTAATATGGACCCATTCCTTGTCCTCAGCCTTGCCTCCACCGGCCCTGCAGCCTCAGCTCAGCCCCTCCTGCAGGCCCGCAAGCCCCGGCCTTTAGCGTCCTTGGGAGGAACCTCCCTCTACAGCTGTCATGGTGCATTGGTGTTGTCACCTGCCATTTGACGTTTTCTCAAGGAGGAAATTGTGCCTTATTGTAAAACAAAACCAAAAAAAACAAACAACAAAACTGGGATAATCCTTAGACACCCTGCGTTTTTTTCCCCACTGAATTATGTTGTAAGAATTTCTCCCATGTGAGTAAATGCTGTTCCAGTTCTTCAAAGCATTTTAGTGGTTACACAACACAGAATAAAAAATGCTAAAATTTCTTTAGCTATTTTTAAACTGTGCTGTTATAAATTCTTGATATTCATCAAAGCATCTAAATAGTTAAATACAGAAATAATAAAAATACTGAATTCCGTAAGAAAGACTATTTAACTATTTATAAGTTATTTTTGCTTTCTAACTTTTCACAATTATAAATAATAATGGGATGAATATTCTCAAAGGTTAATCTTTACCAACATTTCTAGTCGTTTACTGAGGATAGGATTCCCAAAAGTAAGTTATCAAACCAAAAGTATTAATTTGCTAAGTACTGACTTTTTGATTCAATTGCCAAATTATTTTCAGAAAATTTACAATTTATGATCATACTAATAATGTACAAATGTACTTTATACATTCGCTTTTTAGAAATCCATGAATTTGAAATCAAAAAGGCCATCAAGGGAGCCAGAACATGACAGGCCCCCCTCAAAGTTTGTGTACTTGATATCCTGACATCTGATGCTCCTTGGTAAAAATGATAATAATGTCCTCTAGCTTAGGAAAGTTTTTGTTAAGGATTAAAAACACCAATTAAAGTATCTGACGCTGTATCTGACAATCTTATTTAATACTTTATTAAGTATTCCTTTAGTATCCATTTCTTTAGTCACTGTGTAGTCAAACACAATCTTTTCCATTCCCCAAACATTCCTAGCTACTGGTCCTTTCTCTATGTTCTGAGATAACACTCTTTTCATATGTAACAGGAGGATATAGAGGAGAATGCACAGGCTTTAGAGTCAGAGTGATGTGAAGTTTGACCCACTTTTTCTAAGTGTAACCTTGCACAAATGACAACTTTTAAGTTTGTTGCTTCACTAAGTTAGAGACCAGGAGATTTAGGAACAGGTTGCAGTGACTGAGAAGGCATGAGTAATCAATGGCTGTTCTGTGCCTCGTCTCCTTCCTCCCATTAGTGCAGTGGCCCTTTAACTCTCAGAAGAAAGCAAGTCTGTCATCTCTCAACATCAACTCCCCATCTCCATCCACCCCGCCTCCTGAAATCTCAGTCTATTTCCCTTCAAATTAAATAAATGTCTATAATTCCTTTAGTCACTCATCAAAGCAGTTTCAAGTTACCTTGCCACGCTGGGCACTATCTTGAGAATAGGACTTAATATAATTACACCTTCTGGAACACAGGTGTCTAGAACAGAACGATCTGGATATGATCTGAAAAGACCACAGTGAAGGTTGTCACTTCAAATAATCCCCTCCATCAGTTTCCCTTACCCCATCAGCCAGCAAAACCCACAGTCCACGAACTTACCGTCTAACCATGCTTCACTCACCTCACACCTGAGGCAGACCAGACTAAAAGTGAGGGAGATAAAACATGACAGGACCTTCGCAAGGCTCGTGTGACGCCTGGGACAAGTGACCGTCCTGAAGTTCACTTTACCCCTTGGTAAAAATGTGAGCAACAACACTCTTCTTAATTTTTATAGAGATTAAAAACAAAAATTAAAGTATCTGACAATGTATAAGGTACTCCAAAGCCAGAAATTACTATTATTACCAAAGCAAGACTACCCAGTCTTTAGTAAGCACAATTTGCCAAGTACTTCATATGGAGTTCAGTTTATTCAAAGTTATTATTTTGGCTTTCCTGAATTTCAGTTATCCAATTAACAGTTTTGTTTTCTACGTCATGTTCTGTCCTACCTCTGTTATCTTCGCCCCCCACTTAGTATCTTCCGAAAATGAAGAGCTATCTCTACCAGTAGGTGGAGGCATGGAGCAGCAACCCAAGCATCCCACTCAACACTACCTATAAACAGACACTTTTGATATCAACCACAGAGTCCACGGCACAGAGCCCTTTCACCGGGAGCCACTGACTGCCTACGTTATACCCCGTACCAGCTTCCACATGTCGGTTTTAAGAAACTACTACAATTGTAACCTCAATTTGGCATAAGGTACATCTACAAACTGATGTTGGATATACAACAGCCCCTATAAAGTAGTAATGAAAATAAAATTTCATGGAAGAATAAATGTAAATAGTATAAATCTCTTATTTACCGTAATTTATATCAAACTCAGGTACAGTAATGCATCCAGTCCAGTAGCAAAATGTCTATGATATCTGGTAACATATGATTGGAGATTAAAGGGATAGGATCATTTACCTGAGCATTGTCAAAGGACAGAGCCTCAAGATTAAGCCAAAAAAAGTTCTTACCTTTTGACTCAATCTAGTGATTCTACAAATTTTATCAAAGCTGCATGAAGGAATTTATTATTAAATGAAGTTTAATGTACAAGAAAAATCTGAAAACAAATGTTCAACATTTAGAGAATGTGTTGCCAACAGGTCAAACTGTTGTTCTAATGATCTACAGAGTAATGTAGACCATTACATCTGCTCTACTAATACAGTAGACACTAGCTACATGCAGTAATTATTATTATTATTTATTTTTTTTTTTTTGCAGTACTGGGGATCGAACTCAGGACCCTGCCCTTGCTAGGCAAGCGCTTATTCCACTGGCTATATCCCCAGCCCCTACATGCAGTAATTAATAAAAGTGAACTAAAAATTCATTTCCTCAGTCAGACAAGCTGTATTTCAGCTGACCACTACCTACATATGGCTAATCACGTACTATCATGCTGGATGGTGAAGGCAACATGTCCATTGTTACAAACGGTTCTACAGGGCAGTGCTGGCTATATACTGTGCAGCTAAATGGGCCCTCTCTGTCCTCTTCCCCCTACATTCATCAATTTATCTAGAAACACCTGTTTAACCTTTAATTCTTTGCCTAAACCTCAATAGCTACATGAAGATACCCTAATTTATCCAGAAATTTAGGTGCTCCTTGTAGTCCCATCACACCTTGATAAATCGTATACAATAACCACACCATATAATCCTAGCTTTTCTCCCACCACAATCCTGTAAACACCTAGAAGGAAGAACTAACTTTTATACAAGAAGCTCTAAACTATTCTGGCACAGAGAACCTTGAAAAATTGTGGTATACCATAATGGACATAATGATTTTAACTGGCAAGTGTTAACATTGTTAGAGGCAGGATCACAGTGGATTTTTAACTATGAATTTTTTACATTTTCTTAATTCTAAGCAGCTTAATACAACCACCTTCATAGGTATTCTGCAAGTAAATATATATGAAATCACTTTTTGTGGCTTTTTTTTTCTGCAGCACTGGGGCTTAAGCTCAGTTACACACTAAGCTATATCCCCAGGCCCTTCTTATCTTTGAGATAGTCTTGCTAAATTGCCCAGGCTGGGTTTGAACTTGCAATCCTCTTGCCTCAGCTTCCCAGAGTGATGAGATTATGGGTGTGTTGCATCATGCCTAACAACATAGTACCTTAAGAAAAAAAAAAAGTCAGGTGAGGTAGCACATGCTTACAAAAGGGGGGTAGGGATGTAGTTCAATGGGAAGGCCCTGGGTTCAGTTCCTAGTACTGAAAAAAGATGCTAAATTTGGTATTAAAAGCATGCTTACATGTTAGAATCCAATATTTTGTCTGATAACATTTTTATGATAAATTTTAAAAATTAAACCTGAAAGTTCTAAAACAGCATGTTTCTAGTAGATATGAAATCTGACTGACCCCCTCCCATCCACCCCAGCAGTGCTTTGGCATTAGTATCAACACACTAACCCAATTTCCACATTTACTGAGCCCCTATCTATGCAAAGAAAGCATCTGTGCTGAAGAACTTTCTCTTGGAAGACAAATGTGTAAACTCAGCTAAATATGCAGCAAGAAACTGGCTTCACTCATTTTTCAAATAATTAAAGAGAAACCTCGACCATTTGAAAAGGTAGTATACACCTGGTTCATAATAAAAACTTGGCTTGTCATTTACTTACCACCCTTAGAAAAGCTACAGTTCCAATAAATGAATTTCCCGCATAACTCAAGCTTGTCCACTTAAGCAACAATGCTTAAAACTGTCTGGGATGGAAATCTTCAAAAACAACAACAATAACAAAAAGTACGAATCTTCCAACTTGGTAAAACAGACTCTACCAGCATTATTTTGACTAATAATTGTGTTGTCCAACACTCAAGTGCCTGACCTAAAGTCCCCAGGTAGCTGAGCTGGAAGAGTTTTTGGTGTGTCACTTGTCAATTTTTGCAGGGTAAACAGCCTGTAGCTGGCTCTCATCCCACTTCAAATTTCTTGCTACTTAGAAAATTTTGCCTAAATTTCACATGCTTTGAGAGGATGTCCAAATCTATTTTGCTTGCTCAGTCTTTTCTGCTTATTTCCCCAGATCTGTTGCTCTGCAGTTACAAGTTCTAAACCAAATTTTGGATAAATGCATGTCTATTCTAGTGTGATGTTCTTACACTGCTTTATATTTAGAACTGATGTTCAGTCAGAGGTAATTTCATTTCCTATTCGATCATGCAACAAATATTTATTAAATCTCCACTGTGATAAGAAGAAAGAACTGAAAAATCGCTAGTTTCAGCCAGGTGACACACACCTGTAAAGCCCAATCTTTGGGGAGGCTGAAGGAGGAGGGTCACAGAGAGTTTCACGCCAGTGTTGACAACATAGTGAGTACCAGGCCAGCCTGAACTACACAGTGAGACCCTGTCTCAGAAATCAGAAAAAGAAGGTTTTGAACATATTTTAAAATTGGAAAAACTATAAAGTTATTTACTTAAGGTGTTAGAAAAGTAATTTTAAGTCTCAAATTTTAAAAAAAGCTCTTTATAAACTATAATTTCTGTAACTACAGGCTTAACTTTAGTCAGGGTTAAAGGAAGATTTTAATTTAACCAAACATTTATTTTATAGTGCTCTGAATGAGACTCCAAGGTTTTTAACTTCCCTTTCTTATTACAAATTCCCATCTATCCCCAAATACCTCAATATTAAAATATGCTTTATTATTAAACAATATGCAAAGCCTTCATAATAGTAAATATACTCATCTCAGCATCCTGTGAAGTTGTCATCACTGTAACACTGAGCAATGCTGTGCATAAAAAAGGTGTCAATTTACGAAAATTTCTGTCCAAAGTGTAGTAAGTACCTATATATTTATTTTGGTCTTGTTTGTTTTTACATTTTAAGAGTTACTAGAACATACAGTAATTATGCAATATTTGCTTTACCTGTCACAATCATAGTTCTAAAATTTCATTCCCCATTTAAACCTAAGTGTAGGAAATGAGTCAATAAAGAGTAGAACTTATATTTGGTCTCTGGAGATTAATTAAGGCATCTTGGCATCAGCCTTATTTTAAATCCCTTGGAATCTTCCTTCTCATTCATTTTCTCCTCAGGGAGCACAAAAATTTTGAAGTGTCTTGTAATTTATAAATGATCAGTGATTCCATTATTTAAACATAACTGGAAATAGGTGTAGCTATGTGCCTGATGATTTGAGGAAATAAAATAATACTTACACATGAACAAAATTCCTACCATTAAAGACCTTTAACTACCACTATTAAAAACCTTTTTAGTAGTGTATTAATATCTCTTCAAATTAATTCTGTAACCTGAAAATGGTTCAGTAGTACTAAAAGTGCAGATATGAGAACTAACCTTCAAAATAAATAACAATGTAGTATTAAATGAAATGCCACTTAACATTTCACTAATTTTTACAAGTCTACATTGATCTTGTAAGCACACTGCCTTGTGCTGTGAAAAAAGTCTGATTTCAAATAAAAAGGATTTTTAAAAACCTGATATGACTCTTGCTCTTTCTACAAACAACTTAGGCAAGTGATATTTACTAGATAATCATAAAGCAAAGTCTCTAAAAGGTGTTGTCCACACTATTTGGAAAAGAAAATACACTACTGACTTTGCTCAAGATACCTACAGTGTAACTGCAGAAAGACAAATTCCCATAAAAGGTAATATTAACCAACAGGAAAAACAAACAGTTTGATTTAAAAAGTGATCAGGACCACAGAATTTCTTGAGGCACTCAGCTCACATATCAAAAAAAGCAAAATTGTTTTTCCCTTCCATTCTAAATCTTGCAAATAAAATCAAACAGCAGTAAGGAGTTGGGACAAAGGCATTACCATAGGAAAAAATGTAAGTTCTCAGGAGCAACCGGTATCGAACCACTCAAAATGTGTTCCTATGAGTAAATATCAGTGGGTTCTCTCCAAAAATCTCATCAAATTAAAAACAAAGCCGATTCGCGGCTATCAACTTTGCAGACCTGTTCCTCAGACACCACTTCTAGCCCATCCCTAGAAATGAAGGAGCTGGGGAGAAGACAGAACCCGGGCATCTGGGCCTATTGTTCATTGAGAACCGCAGCACACCCGAGCAGCGCCGAGCGCGGGAGCCCAGGCTGGAGGGGCGTGAGCTTGGCACAGGTGTGCGGAGCGGGGGGAGCAGAGGTGAACAGGTGTGCTGGGGGGGCTGCGGCTACGGAAGAGGGGCCCGACTTCCAAACGGAGACGTCGAGAAAGCCTTAAAGGGCAAAATCATGCTGAGACTTAAGCCGCCGGTCACACTGATGGCCTCGGGAAGGACTGCGGGGTCCCCGGGGGTGCGGGTCTGAGGAGGCCGACGGATGGAAGGCAGACGGCAGCGAGAATGAAAAAGAAAGGCTCTCAATCCGAAGGGCCAGCCTCGGAGTCCCCCAACAGACAAAGCTGGGGCCGGGTTAGGCGGCGAGAGCCGGGGTGCCGCGGAGGTAGATCTGGTGGGCACTGGGAACAAAAGCGACAAGCCCTCCGGTGGGGCCCGGTGCGGCGGCGGAGGCGATTACCTGTGAGAGCTGCCGGGGGTTGGGACAGCCGAACAGCGCGGAGCTGGAGCTGAAGCTGATGGCTCCTCGGCGGCTGAGGACGTGCTGGGGGACCGGCCTGTCCAGGGGCAGCACCGGCAGCTGGTAACATACTTCCATTGAATACGCCCGCCCTGCCTCCGCGCGGCGCCCGCCCTGCCGCGGCCGCCGGCCCCTGCGCTGGGAGGGGGCAGCGGCTCGGGGGCGCCGGGCCCAGAAACGGGCAGGGCGGGCGCGCGCCGACCCCGGGCCGCGAAGCCGCGCTCACGCCTCCTCCGCGGGGGCCGCGGCAGCGCCGGTCACCCGGACCCGCGCGCGCCCCGCTCCGGTGAGTGGGGACGGGGCGCCAGCCGGGCAGCACAGGCAGAGTTGGCGTGGAAACGCCGCGGCCGCGGGGCTCCTCGGCCGAGAGCAGGGGGTCCGGGGCCGGCCGGACGCGAGCGGAGCAGAGCGGTGCAGGAAAGGACGGCTGGCGCCGGTGGCAGGACCCAGGGCGCGCGGGACTCGGGACCAGCGACCAGCTCCGGCCGCCGCCGCCGCCGCCGCCGCCGCCGCCGCCGCCGCCGCCGCCGCGGGAGCCCTGCCCCTCCCCTCCCCTCCCCCGGAGCCTGACTTCACTCCGCCGCCGGCGCGAGCCCGGCGTAATTCACACTTTGCAGCCGCGGACCCTGCGCCAACCACGGCCGCCGCCACCGTGACGTCACGACGCCGCGCCGCAGGCCCCGCGTCCCGCGCCGCCGCAGCGCCCAGGGAGCAGGACGAGAGGCGAGGCGCTGCAGCTTTCGTCTTGCGCCGCACGCTGCGCTTCGGCTGGCTCCGTTCCCGCGGCGCGCATCCTTTCCCCCGCCCTGTCACGCCCCGCAGCTCCCGCCTCTGTCCCTTGCAGCCCAGGGCGCGTGCGCGGGAAGCCCCGCGGTTCGGGGCATCCCAGTCTGCGCTGAGTTCGGGCGTGGGAGCGCGCTGAGGTGTGGGGTGTCCCCGGATGGCGCGAGAAGCGCTATTTCGGCCGGGCGACCCTAGAAGTCCAAAGCACTTGGCGTCCTTGGTGCGCTCAGCCTCGACCACGGGGGGCGCAGCCAGCTTCTCTCCTTAAAGTCCTATACTTGGTCTTCGCTCGTGACCGCTGCGGCAGTGACGTCAGCGGACCTCGCGAGCCCCGTCCACCCAGCGACGTCACTGCCCGGACCTTGGCAGAGCTGGTCGCCAGGGCTCCGCGGGCAGGTGAGGCCCGCAGCCATCCGGGCTGGCGAGGCGGACAGGGGAGCAGAGAACCCGAGCGTGAGAGGGGGGTATCTGGATGTTGGGGAAAGAAACCAGGTTAGAGCAAAAAGCAGGAGCAAGCAATGAAAGAACAGTGAGAAAGGGTGGTGTGTACAAGACAAAAGGGGGAAAAAGCGGCATTCCTCTGCTAACAAGTCTTTTTTGTTTTTAGTTTTTGGTTTTCAGGAAGTGGAAGAGGTGAAGAGCTTCTAAACTCTTTGGTAAGCTAGAGATGTAATTAGCGTGTTCATTCTGACGCATTTCTCCTCAAACCGTCAGTTTTTCAGCAGGAATTGGTATTTCCTAACGCTTTTCAGCCTCAGATACCTCAGCCTACGTAGACTCCAGCTGGCAAAGGCTGATTCGGCTTGGTTCTCAAGTACTCAGTCTAACACGTATTTGATGATTGGCACCGGCAGGGTAGCAGATCTTTGATAGTGTTGCACAACTTTTAATGATGGGACCGGGTACCAAGTACACATGATTCGATAAAAGAGAGATCTGAGAGATCCTTTATTGTCCTCTCATTGCATCTCGTTATATTATTTAAACCGTACCTCCTCTGTGTTTGCCTACTGTTCTGCCTTCACCATTAAAAGATAGATAACCCCGTAATGGTGGTGTCAACTCTTGTCTTCACTGGATGGTGAGGCTCGCAGTGGGATAACCGAGGCAACTACCTTTGAAACTATAATTACAGGAATAATACCTGGTATATCTGCTGAGCATCTACTATGTGCTCAGGATTATGCTGACATGTTCTGGTTATCACTTTTAATTTTCACTTCTTGTAAGGCAGTTGTTAGTATCTAAATTGAAAAGAGGCCCATGGTAACATTTGCTCCACACCTTACACAGTTAAGTGGCAGGAACTAGCATCAAGTAATGTTTGAGTTCTGTGTATATCTAACTACCCAGAAGGAGGTATGAATGTGATAGTGTATACCAGGTAAAATAACCATATTACATGTAATAGGATCTAAGAGACTTCGATGAAATCATCTTAATAAAACTCAGAGCACTAAGTAGGAACCAAACAGTACATCTTCTGTCCACAGAGCAGGTTACTGTGCACTTGGTGTGAGCCAAGAACCATGACAGATATTCTAGGTACAGTATTTACCTTTGCTCAGCACAATGGCCACGTATGTTGGACAATTTTTATCCCAATTCTGTGGATGAGGAATGAGCTTCCAAGAGCATAAATTATTTTCCACAATGAATAGTTGTCTATGACTGCAAATCCGTGCATTTCCCACTATACTATGTAGTATCTCAAGACCAAAATGTCCTGTTTTCAGTTCTTCATTGTGCTTGAAAGTGTATTAGAGCTCACCAGCTAACCTATAACGTAAGATATATCTCATATACGTTATACATGATGTTACACAGAGAAAAAGAAATTTAGGGAACTGTATTCTAGTCGTTGACCCTGGTGAGTCTGAAATCTGTAAGGTAAGAGTTGATGTTACAGCCTTGAATCTGAAACCTGTGGGTCGGACCAACAGACCAAAAACTCAGGGTTTTCATGTTGGAGGCATAGACGAATCGCCGCTTCTTCCCGAAATCTGAGTCTTTGCTCTCAAGGCCCACTACTGATCGGATGGAACCAACCCACTTTAATAAGGGCAATCTGCCTGCAGTCAACAGGTTATAAATGTGATTTGTGTCCACAAAATACCTTTACAGCTACATCTTGAAGGGTTTGACCAAACAAGTGAACATTATAACCTGGCTGACTTTTACATAAAATTGATCAGCACAGAGAGCAAACTCTAAATAGTGGAACAAATTCATTATCTAAAGCTACAAAAACAAAAAATGCCTAAGAACTTAAGACACAAGATTTGTATAAAGGAAACTTACATGGGAGTACAGAAATAGACTTGGGATGTTTAGAAAAAAATGGTTAAGAAATGTTTGAATAGGGAGACAACCTACTAAAAATAAAAATTCACACTAAATGAATCTACACTTATATATTTATTTTTTCTTGGGGCTGGGAATCAAACTCAGGACTTTGTGTTTGCGAGGCAGGCACCGTGCCACAGAGCTAAATCCCCAGACCAATCTACACTTTTAACATGACCTGTACACAGTCAAACGTTTTTTAACTAGATAGGCTGATTCTATAATCATATGGGAAAAAGAATACAAAATTGTAAAGTTACCCAGGAAAATTATGAACAATAACAAACACCGAAAATGAGTATCTATTAGGGTTGGTTCAGAGTCAAGACTGCTAAAAGTGGTAGAATATGGACTTATTACAGAGATTGCTTATTTATTAAAATATAGAGAAGGTGGGGTGTAAAGATTGGGAAGATATGGTTATGGAATCACAGCAAACCTACAAAATCTGGACCATGAAGGGGAATCATACGTGTAAGGACTTGCCTTAGTGTCCCTTAGTGGATATGAAGACAGGTATAAGTCAGACCTGCAGGCAGAGGAGAAGGAAAGTTGGATGCAAAGTGAGAGAAAGCTTGGACAAATTAGAACCTATGAAGAGAAACCGGCACCCATGTCTTTCACTTCGTGTATCCTAAATGACACATAATGTGTGAAAAATTTTGAGAAGAAAAGAACATAAGAAAACTGAGGAAAAAAGCATGACTTCCATTTTCCAGATGGTGACAGCCAAGTTCGTGCCTAGAATAAGAGAAGAGATCTACCCCAAAGCATAGTGAAACTTCAGAATAATGGGTACAAAATTAAAATGTAAAGTCTTCGAGGAAGTAAAAATAAAAGCAGGTCACATACAAAGGATGGCACAGCAAAGGCAATCTCAGTAATAAATAGAAGTGAGACAACAATGAAATAAAGCCTTCAAAATTCCAAAGAACTGATTGGCTAGGGAATCTGTCTATCTAGCCATACTATCCATGTAGTGAGAGAGCAACAAAGATATTTTTCAGACATTGAAGAAATCAAGCACTTGCCTACCACTGCACTTTTTCTCAGAAAGGTATTAGAAGTTTGTAGTATAAAAAGAAAAGGGGAGGATACCAGCAGGGAGATGTTAGATTGGAGGAAACAAACTTCAAGGCAGGAAAGAAAGAAAAGGAGTCCCCAGAGTGATTGTTCCAGGTTATAGCTACTGAGAAAACCTAGAAAACAGCAGCATTATGTGTGAGCGGGGGGTGGGGGGGTGGGGTGGTGAGAAGAAACTGAACTCAATACACGACCTTAACATGGCCAAACAGTGAGAGAAACTGGCAAAAAATTTGGGAGCAAACCTATTATTCCTATACAGAAGGTTATGAAAAAATTAAATTTTTGATACTGAGAAACAGTTGTAGAACTTTAACCATCATATATTATATGACCATTCATATAATAGTTATGTATTCAAATAATAGTTACATATTTATAATAATATCACCACTGAACATTGAGTTGTTTTTAATGTGATTTAGGTATATTGGGAAACGGGTGTGTGTGTGTGTGTGTGTGTGTGTGTGTGTGTGTGTGTGTGTAAGGTGGTATTAGCTAAATTTCTAACTCCACAATAGACTATTAATAAATAATATAAAAAACCAGATATGATTTAGTAATGTGGTCTAAATACTTAATACTTGTATGAAAAAACTAGAAGCAGCGAAGCAACATTTCTTGCCTCAGCAGAGAATAAATTGGCTTGGTATAGGAATGTGACATGAGGCTGTTAGATTTTTTGTAACATAGCGGAACTATTGAACTCTAAAGGCTATTTTATTTTCAAAACATGCAAATAAAATAGTGTCTTGAATTGTGTCTCTCAAATGATACAATAATTTGAAATCCTAGCTTGTGGTACTTACGATCTTGTTTGGAAATAAGGTCTTTACAGATGTAGTCAAGTTAAGATTAGATCATGTAAGATTAAGCTGGGTCCTCGATCCATGGCCTTACAAGAAAAGGGAAGTTTGGAGGCATACATACACAAAGGGAGTAAGGCCACATGGAGAGATGCAGATATTGGTATGTTTTGTGTACAAACCAGTGAACCCCAAGGATTACCAGCAACCGATTAAAAACTGGAAGACAGGTATGAAACAAATTGTTTTAAAGAGCATTCAGAGGGAGTACAACACTGCCAGCCCCTAAATTTTGTATGTAAAATGTCCAGAACTATAAGAGAATAAATTTCTGATGTTCAAGCCACACAGTTTATATTCATTTGACATGGTGGCCTTAGGAAGCCAGTACAATTACTAACCCCTCCATGTATAACTAGAGGGTACCACATACACACCCATTTTCAACTGTAAATTTTTACTTTAGCATAATAGTAACCGGCTGTGTGTCTTAGTACCTTTCCCTGAGGGGTACAGTAAGTAATCTGTATTTTCCCAGTTGGTATGACAAAATGTAAGGTGTGTGCACGTGTACAAAAGTGTCAAACCAGAATTTACACTCACATTATCCTCTTAGCATATGTTTACTTGAGCATCACAGAGGGTCCGGCAGACCCACACCACTCCAGGATTTGTTTAAAATTAAGAAAAATTTTCCTTTAACATTTCTGGTAGAAGTAGCCCAACTCAGTACAATGGCACATAAGAAACCAGATTTGCAAGTTTTGGAAAAGGTCAAAAGTGAATCATCAGATTACTCATGCATGAATTATAAAAATGATCCATTATGGTAAAATACATGCTTTCATAACAGAAGAGCGGTGTGGGTGGATGATGATGATGTTGATGGTGACTTTGACGTTAGCCATGTGAGCCAAACTTAGTGAAATGGAGCAAGAATTGACTGATACACAGGGAATACAGGTCTCTTTGGTTCAGATGATGAAGAAAACAGCAATGTCAGTACATACTTGTCTTATTGAAATGTTGCGAACTAGCCATGCAACCAAGTGGAAGGATTCAGTGTTGGAACTAGGTCCAAAAATAAAGAGGGCCTTGGCGGGGGTGAAGGGTATTGGACAGACTGCCAGCACTGACATTCAATGTTGGAAATTGTAACAGATTAAATACTACAAGAGACTGAAATACACAAATGCTGAAATGCAAGTAAAATGTTCTGTATGCACCAATACCCCTATGCAAAAATGTGTTTATTATGAAACCTCACTACCTGAACTGAAAGTACTCGTAGGCTTGTTGTACTTACTATGCATTTCTCATAGTGGTCCCTGGAATATAACACTTATGGAAGAGCAGTGGGTTAAAATATGGCATAAAAATGTGTACCCTTGCAGATATGAAGACTTATGCTTTCAGTTTAGACATTTGTCCTGAAACTCATCCATCAGGTTCTTATTTATATAGTAATAAACCAAATGATGTTGTGCACGGACTTGTTACTCCCATCTTCCAAACTAATGGGAATGGACATTCAACAATTGGTTTACCAGTTTCCATTTGATGTTACTCTTGCTAACAGAGCACAAGTTGACTAGCACAGGAACTGTACATGGAAACAAAGCAGAAATTCCAAATGAAAAGTTCCAATTTCAAAACAATGGTATAGTACAATGTTTAGATTTTAGAAAGATTCACGTTGGCCTCATATGTGGCATAAAAACCTGATACTGCTGATGTCCACATTATACCATAATGGAAATTTTTTTTGGTACTGGGAATTGAACTCAGGACCTTGTGCTTGCCAGGAAGGCACTGTGCTACTGAGCTATATCCCCAGCCCCATGTATTAATAGGAAATCTCAACAAAATGGAACCCTGAGATGGAAACTATCTACAACAAAACCAAAGGCAGAGTACATATTGAGTTATACAGCCGCTGTTATGTAACTTGAAACACAGAGCATTGGCCAATGGTTGTGTTTTACTTGATCTTAAACATATGTGACATAAATAGTTTACAAAGAAAATAACCAGTGAAAAATACCTAGGAAAAATTTTCTTAGAGGATTAGGACTGGAACTCATAAAAGATCATTTACAGCAGAGGAAAAACTAAGCAAAAAAAAAAAAAAATTGTGGACCACACTGGTGAATGTGCAGGTGCAGCATTCCAAAGACCTTGTACAACAACAGAAAAGCCAAAAAGATGTCAACTGGGCCTTACAAGAAAGGACAGAAAAGTAAAACATGCTATCCATGTAATACTTGTGTATGGAAAATGCAGTTTTCATGTGTGAAGACTTCCTTGGGTATAATAATTGAGGCAAAGATTATTTTTGTTTTGTAGAGTCCTAGTGGTATTTTCATTGCAGTTCACATAGGTTTATATTGCTGAGCATCTCATAGGTTTTGTAAGCAATTAAACAGCTGATGTGAAAATGTTGATATCTATCCTAAGCACCCATTATACATTTGATGTTTTATTTTGTCGATATCTTATTTCCCTGATAAGTGCACATTGTACCACATAGTAGGAAGCTCCTAAGAGAACAAGAACAAAGGTGACAAAAATGGCCTGCCACATAGGAAAGGAAAGCCAAACACATGTGCTGTCACTGTAACTGGAACCTGTGCATGGAACGTGTGATTGTCATGTGTGAAGACTGCCTTGGGTGTCACAGTTGAAGTAAAGATTCTTTTGTTTGTGTTTACATTGCAGCTCACCCAGGTTTTTATTTTGGTTATCGCTTAGATTTTGTAAGTAAGCACACAGCTAATGTGAAAATGTTGATGTCTATTCTAAGCACTCATTACACGTTTGATATTTTATTGACATCTTATTTTCTTATTATTTAGGGGTGATAGTTGAAGTAAAGTTTTTTTTTTTTGTAGAGTTCTATTGGTGTTTTCATTGTAGTTCAGATAGGATTTGTTTCTCGTGTTATCTTTCAGGTTTTGTAAACAGTATGCTGCTGATGTGAAAATGCTGTTTATTCTAAGTGTGCAATATATATTCAAAATTTAATACTTTATTTTACTGATGTTTTATGTTCCTGTTAACTAAACATTGCATAATATAATTAGAACCTCCTGACAAAGCAACTAGACCAGCCACATGTCAAATATGTCCTACAAAAAAGGCCAGGAAAGCAAAATTCACGTGCTGTCAATGTACATGGTATGTATGTATGGATGTGCTGTTGTCATGTATGAAGACTGCCGTAGGTATGATAATTGAAACAAAGCATTTTTTGTAGAATAATATTGATATTTCCATTGTAGCTCATACAAGAATTTATTTCTGTTGTTCTTTTTTAAACTTTGTACACCAAAAACCACTTGATGGTAAAATAGTGCTACTTCTTTTTACAAACACTCAATAAATATTAATACTGCTTTATTTTAGTGATATTTTTCCTGTTAAGCATTCATTGTTTGATGTAATAAGATGCCTAAAATTAAAAGTACTAATTCATCAATAGAAATATTCAAAAGAATAAACATGGGTGTGACACTCCCGTGATTATGCCCCCAAATGACAAAAATTACATTAGGCCCCGAGGTGTTACTCAGACCTGTGTATCTGAATTACAGCAGATGTTTCATGAAGGATCAGTTTTCCTAAGTTCATCTTCACATTTAAGGATAATAAGTAACAACAAATCAAGTTACTTTGGGGGCACAGTAATAATCTATCTGTTCATTAAGAGATATGGGAAGATTAGCAAATGTGGAATCACCAATTTTAATTTCTAGTAAGAAATATTGAAGTGTTTGTCTGTCTGAAATTCACTTTCTGTTTTTAAAAACACTCCTCTCTTCTGCTGTCTCTGTGGGAGAATAATTACAATAACAAGTTCCGTTTCCTTTATTTGCCATGAATAATAATTTAAAATGCTGAACAGAATGAGTCTTATTTATTTATTTATATTTTAAGATAAAAAGACTAAAAGTTACCAGATACTGAATATGTTCAGTCCATTTTCTCTTATAACAAAATAACTGAAGCAGGGAAATTTGATAAATAAAAGAGGTTTATTTATTGCACAGTTCTAGAGGTCCAGGAGCATGTCATCTGCAACTTTCTAGTTTCTGCTGAGGATCTTGTTCTGTGTCCCAACATGGCTGATATATGGAACAGGAAACAAGCATTTGCAAAGAGATTGTACCCATGCAAGAGAGAAGAGACATGCGATGAGAGGTGACCTTGCTTTATGATGACCTGCTGTCAAGATAACTTTATGATGACTTATGCTTAATGATGACCTGCTGTCAAGATAACTTTATGATGACCTATGCTTTATGATGACCTGCTGTCAAGATAAGGTTCAGTTCCGTTAGAGCAAGAACTTGCTTCCAGAAACACATTAATCCCTCCTAAAAAACCAAAGCACCTCTTAAAAGTGCCTGTAAATACCATTACTTAGCAATTATATTTCAACATGGGTTTTGGTGAAGACCAACTATGTCCAAATCATGGCAGAGAAGGATGAGGAGTTTGCATGTAATGGGTATAGAGTTTCACTTTGAAGTGAAAAATCTGGAAATTTTGATAATGGTTACACAGCACTGTGATTGTACTTAATGCCACTGAATTCCATACACAGAAATGTAAATTTTATATTCCACCTTTTTATCACAAGATCTTCCCAACCCCACCCAGGACACGTAGAAAAAATAGAGACATGTATGCTATAAGATTTCATTGCTTTAGCCAAACACCTTTCCTTGAGTTCTTGAATGAAACACCAATGGAGTCAGCCTGCCAACTGTGTGAAAAGTACAGCCTCAATATTCACAGAGGTTGCATGACTAGAACATGTTAACAGCTTTCCTCGGCTACAAGTGCTAGAGCCTGCAATAAATCTCACCAGAGATCCTATTGTGTATACTTTCTTGTCTGCTGTTTTTTTCCATAAAGTCTTGAATAAGCTTTTCTGAAAGTATGTAGTGCTTTCTCTTTTTATTTCTAATATACTAAGTTGATCAAGAAAAATGGAAGCTACTTACCAAGTTGAAGTTTGTATGTTTATGGTTTTCCTTGGTGCTTTGTATATGTTGGTTCTTTAATTCAGATTGGGCCTAAAGTAAATGACAAGAATGTTGTCAACAATACCTACACACTTCGTTGGCAACAATATGCTTTGACAGTTCACCTCTTGTGTATGTTTCTCAGGTTTGAGCAATGTACCCAATCCTAGCAGGCAAAATAATATAATTGCCATGTAACTGCTGGCAATTAAGATGAGCTGAACAGAGTTCAAATCAGCAGCACAAGCAAAATTAGTACACACTAGAGGAGAAGGAGCAACAAAGGAACATATAAGCCAATAAATAAAAACATTAACAGAAATTTAAATGAAAATACTTTATAAGTAGATTAATTTTTAAAATACAAAATCACACATCCTTTAAAACTCTGTAGAATAAATAACGAGATAATTTGCTTTTACTTTAGACAAATTTTAGCCACATAAAAAATAACTGGAAGAGGGGAACTCAGGAAGATGGCGACCGGGTGAGCAGCAAGGGAGCGAACCTCCTTAATAAACACCACCAGCTCGAGACAGACTTGGTGAGCGTGAATGCCGGAACCTCGGCTGGGAAGTTTAAACTGGGCGTATTTCTCTGAGATGCCGGGGGAGATGTGGTAGGG